>JAGKTI010026050.1:0-13735 GCA_018397915.1 Birgus latro | reverse complement strand
CACACACACACACACACACACCATTACTCTCTCTTTTCATCGTTCATTCGTGTGCAACGCTCCTAAACTAGATCCCTGAATAACATTACTTTCAAACAAACTTTAGCTGATGCAAAACGGATCCTTATTAAGACTATGTAGCACCTTTTCCTTAACGATTAATTCTGAATAATAATCTCAAGACTTTTCCCACACATAGAAACAATACAGCTCTCACTTCTCTCTCCAGCCTCTCATCCTCCACTCTCCTCACTCCTCCAGTTCTCTACTTCCGCTCACCTTTCCCCAAATTCTCCCTCCCACCTTTCTCCCTCGTAAATCTCTTTCCCCTTAACTCCCTCTTCCTGTCCTCTTTAACCCTTTCCTCTCACTCTGACCCTCTACCCTTTCCTCTCACCGCCACTCTCCCCCTCAGTAATCTTCCAGTTAGTTTGAACACCTCCTCTCCCCATGGTGGCTGTTGCACCTAAATTGCTGTAGAATTCAGCTCTTTACCCACATCTCTCCTTCCCTTTTCTCTTAGCCACTCCTTTTCCTTACTTTTCCTTACTTCCTCTTCCATCTTTCCCCTTCCTCTTTCACTTCCCTCCTCCCTCGTCCAATCCTCCTCTACCGTCCTCCCCCACTTCCTTTCCCCCTCTCTCCACTTTCTCCCCTTTACCTCTCTTCTCATTACTTCTCCCTTTTCCCTCACTAAATCCTTCTTTCCTTCATCCTCCCCTCTCCGCTTCCCTCTGCCCCCTTCCTCTCATCCCTCCGTTCCCCTCCTCCCCGTAATCCATCAGTTTGTATGGGACACAACCTCCGCTCAAGGTGGCCGGCGCTCTCAAGTTGTCCTGCTTTCACCTTTGTCTTTCCCTGTTTCCTCCCTTCTCCTACTTCCTCCCTATTTTCCCCTCACTCTCCCTCTTACTTTTCACGTTCTCATCACTTCTCTCTCTCCCCTTACTCCCCATTTCCATTTCCCCTCGTATCTTCCATCTCTTACCTCCTGCACCCTTCCATTCTACCATCTCTTCTTCCCCTCCTTTCCCTCCCTTTCCCCTCACTCTCCTCCGTAATTCGTCAGTTAGTATGGAACACACTCTCTCCCCAAGGTGGCCGCCGCACCCAAATTGTCCTATTCTCCTTCTTCACGTCCACGATTCTTCAGCTACATCTGTTTCACTGTCAATAACATTCATAAAGTATCATAAACAAGAGCCATAATGTTTTACGGTGCCCTTCAGCAGTACACGGAAACAGAACGCATAAAACTCCTCCTGCAAGCTATATCTACAGTTTTCTTTTATTCTTAACACAATATATTCGACTCTATTATTTCATTAGCCGAAAAAGACGAACAGAAGCGGAGAAACTTTTGCCATTACCAGCTTTACACATGCCATCAGTACCCAGGCATTTATCCATTTATAACCGGACGCTTGATAGGGCACGGCACGGGTTGATGGGATGGTAGTGGTGAAGATAAAGCGATGGCCTGGGAACATTGGTCGTTGGCTTAATCCCCCCGCAGTTATAGGAATCAGTTTTTGGATCTGAATTTGGTATAGGCACGTTTCCTTCCTCTCTCTATGGCCCTACAGACACGACATAAAAACACCTTCACTCGTTCCACAGCACCGTCTCTGAATGTGATATCCGCGGCGTACAAGACGATGCAGTACCTGGGAAACAGATTGCCATTTTCCTTTTACGTCCAGAGTGGCTTGCGTAAATAAATAAATAAAGGTAAATAAGTGAATAAATAAATATACAGATAACAGTTTTGTGCGGTCTTCCTGTTATTATGTTCATTCCCATGCTTCTATCCCAAAATTTAAAAATCCCTAATTAAAAGAAAACAACACGGTGTCACTTATGATGAATTCTTAGGTGTACTTCAAATAAGGTCAAGTTCCGGATTACGCACCAGAGATTTATTTTTTATGGGCTTATAACTTTGAATCCTAGCACAGAGACATACTATTTTATCAACTATTTACAAATGTTCGGGTATTTATTTTCCCATTTATCCTATTCTGGGTATACTGTAGACTCACGTTTAACTAATAATGACCGAATTAGCAAGGAATATATTTAAACCATGTGATAGGTCCTGCTCTAAACTGCGGTGTATACGTAATGATTTATTTTCTAGACCTATATCCTCAGACGGTCTCTACTGTTGGGTAAAAACGATAACAGCCAATCTTATACTGCACCGAGGCGTAGAGTCCCGAGGCTAGGATTCCGTAGCTCAGAATATTTTAGAGATTTCGACTTACCTCACTGACTGCATCGCCAGGACGCCTCTTAGGTGTGTTCTACCACACCACCACCAATTATACGGAGTGTCTCGGGAGGAAAGGGACTAACTTTGAGAAATAACATACAAGGGAATTCTAAGCAAAAATGTCACACGAACTTGGGTAAAATTCTCAAACGTTACGAAGCTGTAATTACTAATAAACTTAAGGATGAAAATGGTCTGCTTCATAATTCACCCGTGAAAGTATCAGTGACTGCAGTTCCCTAATGGCTGATATTACATTCCCCCCCCCCCCCGGCTCAGAATTCCCTCAGCTATCATTTCCAAAAGTTATGTCTTCTCCACCCGGGGCACAAAGTATGAATTCAATCGATACATCTATGTCAGATATACCAAAGAGACATATAAACACGATTCTCTTATAATTCACTTCTGTAATCTGTCACCGATATCCTCTTGAGTCATACTTCTCTCCCACTCACTACAGTCTCGTACTTCACGTTCTACACTCGTTCTACGCCAGGGGGATCAAGTGAGCGTGTGTGAGCGTGAGGTGAACCCCGAGTGAAGGTAGTAATCTGCAATAAAGCTGGGAGTGACGTGTATATTGAACAGTAAAGCAGAGACAACAATGGCGGGGCTGCCTCCCAGGGTAATGCCTCAAGTTATTGCGAAGGCCTGCCCTGTCTTCTTGATGCTACACGCCTACACGCACGCACGCAAAATACACGCACACGCCACAGTACACATGCTCATCCACACCTCCGAACGCACGCACAAAACACACTCACCTTCACCGGAAGAATTACACACACACACACACACACACACACACACACACACACACACACACACACACACACACACACACATACAAGCAAATGTATGACCAATATCGCCACCTAATGCATCAACAAGTATACATGCGCCGTGCTAACAAACATACAACACAAGCAAAGCACACACAGTCAAACACACGCATGCATCAACAGACAAACATGTGACGAAGGTAACTACACGTGTCAGCAAACGAATATGCATCAAACTAACAGATATACTTCAGGAAATACATACACACACACACACACACACACACACACAAGATAATCCGATTGGAAACTCCCAGGCGGCATCTCAGGGCGGGTCTTCCATTCGGCGCTTGTTTATGAATATTCGCCAAGGAAACTCTGGCCATTACGCGAAAAGGAACATGCACACCGTCTCCTCACACACACACACACACACACACGCTAGGTCGTAACAAACCACTTACCAGCAAACACACAAACACATCACAAATCATAAGCACAAAATTTTCAGGGCAGCAAACATACATCACCAATTTAACTCGTCAACCCGCAAAAACACTCACACTTACACACACACACACACACACACACACACACACACACATACACACACACACACTTCCCCAATAAATCGTGCTATAAATATAACAGTCTTTATTACTGCGTTGATTATGGCATTACGAATGGAATAAAATAGGGCCGTGTTTTATCATTCTGGGAGGCTTTAATTAACTTTTTCTCCCAGCCGGCATTTACCTTGTTGTCTATTAGTGGGTTTTATTCGGTGTGGGTCTGTGGGCCATTGCTTGTGAGTTTTCGATATCACAGTAATGAAAGCCTAACACTTCACTACGCCAATGTCTCCTTCATCCCACTTTACTACGCCGATGTCTCCATCCCACTTTACTACGCCAATGTCTCCTTCATCCCACTTTACTACGCCGATGTCTCCTTCATCCCACTTTACTACGCCGATGTCTCCTTTATTCCACTTCACTACGCTGTTTTTTTTTTCTCCACTACGCCTATGTCTGTCATCCCACTTCAAGCAGCCAATGTCTCCTTTATTCCACTTCACTACGCCGATGTCTCCTTCATCCCACTTCACTACGTCGGTGTCTCTTTCAAAACAACATAAACATCAGTGGGGTCCTTCTGACGGTTTCAGTAACATGATGTGTGAAGCTGCGTGGCGATGTTCTTTCTTTTCTAAGAGATATGTGAAGCAGAACAGAATGCAGTCTCGTGAAATTCTGCAACCAGCCTAATAAAACGATGCACTAGAATACGAAAATTCTACACATCCGAGCAAACTAATATAATGAAGCCTAAAATTAAACCAATCTGACATAGTGAAGCCTAAACGCAAGTCAGCCTAACATAAACAAAACTAAAAGCAAACGGGGTGTGGGATTCTCGTGCATATTTACGATCGCTTCCCTATCGTAACTTGGCTTTTCTTTTCGCAGGAAGAACTATAAACAACGGAAGATTCTGCACTCTTCCTCCTGGTTCTTCCTACTAAAAGCAAACACAGCCGACAATAATTTTTTCCCGTAACAAAGAATTGGTTTTTGGTGGGGGGGGGGGGGGGGACAAGAGCAGGACATTGAATACGTTTCTCTGTCCATCCTGGGGCAACGAATCACACTTAGACAGGGAGTCGACCGCATGTGTAAAATTCCCACCTAGGTCTAACAAAATGAAGCCCAAAACTACACAAATCCAAGCCACTTCAAGCACCCTCTGCGACTACTGATGAGATTGCTGAAACTGAGATACAGGAGGGGAGCTGTGTCCACCCTCTGACTGTGGAGTATCTGTAATAGGCCCTTACCCGGCAGTGATGAGACTGGGACGTAATGATGTGTGGGTAGGGGGGCAGACAGGATCAGAAGGGTGAGGCAGGTGGAGGAAGGGTAGGACAGGGACAGGGAAAGCAAGAGAGGGAGAGGGAGAGTAACACGGGGAGAGGGAAAGCAAGACAGGGAAGAGAAAAGCAAGACAGCGAGAGGGAGAGTAAAGCAGGGAGAGCGAAACCACAACAAGGAGAAGAGAAAGACAGGGAGAGTAAGGCAGAGAAAGGTGATTAAGAAGGGTGAACAGAGAGGAAACATGGGGAGAGAAGCTAGGCATTTGACTGAGAGGGCGCATGAACAACCTAGCCAGAGGGATAGAGTGGGTGAGTGTGCTGTGGTAACGAAGTTCAAGGACACGGCACCACCACCACCACCTTTTCTTCCCCCACCTATGAATGAGGCGATTTAGGAGCCAGAAATAGAGAAAGCATGTTCCCGAAATTATGGCTGTACCTCCGATGCCTACTCATCTGCACGTTTTTAATATCGTATCTTTCCTTGTAGGTGCATTTCACACAGACACACGTCAAATAAAAGTCAACACGTCAACTTCTTACCAATTCGATCCCTCCGTCACTCTTCCAAAACTCGCTCTTCACACAAACACACAAAACAATCGATATTAATACTTCTACAAAGATGACGTCATTATGCCGATACCAGGCGATTTTATTCAGCTTAGGGAAGCCCCTGATGGTGAAGGAATTAATGAATGCCGTGTTAGGATTCACCAGTTTGAAAAATCTATCATAAGCCAAAACAAAAAAATAAAAAGTAGTCAGTTAACCATGGTAAAAAGAAAAAAATAAATAAAAGTCCTCTAGTTCAAGTAATTAACACTCTCAGGTACATGCAACTCACCTCCAGCTAAATAATCAGGTGTTTTAACCAAATATAATACTGCTACTACTATCATCAATCCAACGGTAACGAAGTGGATGAGGAAAAAATAATTTACGACAAAAAAAAAAAGGTAAGGGAAAAATACTCTGAAAACTGGAAAACACTTCAAGAAAAACAATTTAATATTTCATCACCATCACCTACAAAAACAATATATATTCCATCACCACCATCTCCAAAAGCAATTTATAGTTCAACACCGTCAACACCCTAACTCTATTGTGCTGTAAATGAGGTGAAAGAGGATTGAGTGAAAATGGTCAACACCGCCATGTTCTCTGTGTCTAACAATACCTTTTTATTCATTTTTTTTTTTTTTTGAGAGAGAGACAGACAGACAGAGACCTGGGGAGTAAAAGGAGAGTGAGTGAGAGGTCTATTCCCATTACTGTCTCAAGAGGGAAATGAAGTGACAGGCTGAGGGGGACCTGGTCTTAACTGGCTCTCTCGCATTTCTTGCTTCACCTTTCATCACTGCTTCTCTCTTTCCTCATCCTTTCCTCACGTTTCTTGCCTTCCCTCCCTCATCACATTTTTCACAGTTTTCGCTTCATTTTTCATTACTGTTTCTCTCTGTCCTTCTTTCACTTCTCTTACAATTTTTTTTCCTCGCCTCCTTCTCTGTTCTTGCTACTTTTTTTCCTTTTTAATATTTTTGACACAACTCTTTCCTTTCTGCCCTTTCCTCCAAACCTTACTTCACTGTTTTCCTTCTACTTTCGTTTCCTTCTGTCCTCTCTCTCTCTCTCTCTCTCTCTCTTTTCTCTCTCTCTCTCTCTCTCTCTCTCTCATCTCTCTCTCTCTCTCCTCTACACTAGTTCTCAGTTCCCTCCCTCTTTTCTCTACCATTTTCCTCTCCTACCTCTCTCACTGTACTATCAGGCAGACTCATATACTTCTTCCACGCATTTTCTTTCCCCTCACCTCTCCCCCTCATTTCCCGATCATATCCCAGCTGTCTCTCTCTCTCTCTCTTACATATAATCTCTCCTTATCCAGTTTCCTACTCACTTTTTGTTTCAATTTCTTTCACTCTGTTCATCTGATTTTCCTTTCGGCAATTCATCTCCTGTTATTTCCACTCACCTCCCTTCTTAGTCGTGTTCTTTGTTCATCTGATTTTCATTTCCTTAAGTCATTTTCATTTCTTTCCTCTCACCTCTTTACGGTTTTTCTCAGTTCCCTTCCTCTGTCAATTCCTTGCATATTTCTCACATATTACATACCGCCTTCGCTACGAGAGGTCATCCTTAATTTTAAACCTCTATTTCACTATGACCAAACCCCGGACGACTGGTCTTGCTACTGGTAAACCTCGCAAGGATGGTTTATGCCAAAATAAATAAATAGATAAATAAAGACTGAAATGTTGGCAGGAAGAATCTCATTTAACAAGGCGTCACTCCACTAAACAGGTAAAGTCACATTTTTTATTTCTCCTCAGAGTCTTAAAATGCCCATTCCTTCCCCACCTTCTCCCCTTTCCCACCCGTTCCTCTTCATCCCCTTCCTGACCTGCCCTGACCTGACCCCTCTACGACCTGACGCAAGGCACTAAATACGACGTAAGTCCTCCTAAGTCGTCGGTCTTAAATCCTCTCTCCCTTTGTCTTCCCAGTACGCCTCGCCTCCTTGTATTTCTTTCTGCTATATTTCTGTGTCCTCTCTCTCTCTCCCTCTCTCTCTCTCATACACACACACACACACACACACACACCAATTCTATCATGTTCTTCCCACTTCTTAAGCCCTTTGGTCTCATCTCTGCCTCCTTCGCTCCCACCTGTCTTCTTTTTCACTGCCCTCTTATCTGAGTTCTCTCTTCGTATTCTTATCTTTGTTCTATATATAAGTCGTTTTAACTTTCTTTTCAGCACTTTGGTTTATTTTCGGTCATAAATAGCAACCTCCAGTAATTCTCTCTCTCTCTCTCTCTCTCTCTCTCTCTCCCTCTCTCTCTCTCGGTGTGTGTGTGTGTGTGTGTGTGCGCGCCAGGGAATATGTAGCCATGTTCCCTGCTCCCATCACTCACTCTAACATCCTCAATACCATAAACGTCACCATTAACCGCTATCTTCATCTTGTAGCCAGAGCGAGGGCAGGGGAAGGTGTGGCGGCGGCGATAAAATTAATATCAATAAAATTCCATGATAATACTGGTGGCTTTAGTAGTAATGGCAATAAAAATGGTGGTAAAAGGGGGGACTAAGAAAACTACCCCCTGAAGCCCTACTCCCCATCTCCCGTCCTGCCAATTATTTCATCTCTCCTCCCTATTTAACCGGAATTGGGAGGTGAGGATGGGAGATGAGGAGAGGAAGATGAGGAAGAGAAGATGGGAATGAAGAGGGGGAGAGTGAGGGGGAGTACAGAGCTACAGAGGGGATGATCAAAGGGATGGAAAAGAAGGGAGGGTAGCAGGTGAGCAGGGAACAGAAGAGAATAAGATGGGGAAGAAGGGTAGGGTGAGGGTTAATACGGAGCATCAGAAGCGAAGATAAGGAGGAAGAGGTTAGGGAGATAAACGGAGAATGAGAAGAAAAGGAAGAGAGAGGAGGGTGGGGGTGAGAGCTAACTACAGAAGAGCGAAAGGTGAGGAGGAAGGGATAGGAAGGGCGAGAGGGAGAGAACTAAACGTTTTCCTTATTCAGTGAGTTTAATTCAACAAAACGACTTCCACTGCTGTCGTCCTAACTCCCGACACCTATAATTCTATCAGACGGGATTTTAAAAATAGGAGGGCACCCGTAAAACACCAGTGAGCTCATAAAAGGTACAGTCAACGTGAAACTATCGAAGTCTCGGTCTTTTATATAACAGATCTGAGTAAAATTTCTCTGTTTCATTGTGTGTTGATAATGGTGAGCCACTAAAAATTCAAGTCTGCATCAAATTATGCAACTATAAAGAATGATGCACAAAATATTATACGATTACTGAAAGGAGTGTACAGTTGTTTGCCACAGCTTCTACTCACTCTACCCCTGGCCAGATGGAAGTGTTTGGCAAAATTTCAATTCGGATAAAGACGTGCTGTACAGTGTTTGGATGGGAGTTCGAAGCATGGATAGAATGCACGAGGCACATTTACCTATGGAACTGTTACTCTTCCACTCTAAGGAAAAGCTTCGATCCACAGTATTCACTAGAGCTCATCATTCGGTGTTAAAACCTGGCCACCACTTCCTCCGGTCGGGAAGAGGGTGTAATGAAACCCTGGCTCACGATTGTACAATACACTCTAGTATGTTCTCGCTACACGTTAACTTTGCCTGTCTTCCTGCTATTCAGTCCACAGTGAATTACGGAATTAGTGGCTGTTAAAATCCCATTAGCACCCCTAAAGCTGGGCGCAGTTTCTCTCACTTTACCGTACCAGTTGCACGGAAAAAGTTTATATTTTGTAACACATCTCTGACGTAAAGAAGGGCTCCCTGCATTTCACAACACTGCGACCTGTGTTTTTTACAGTAAAGCGGCACAAAAGAATCATTGCTCTATTTTCTGCCTACAACCTACACTATGATAATTATACAAGAATACAGAAAAGTCTCCTCCATGCCGGCTGTAACCAGAGGCAGAAACATGCTTTACAGTAACATTATTCACTATCGGAAAAAAAGACAAAAAAAAAAACTGACGCTGAGGCTATACCGGATATGACGAATGGAAAACACATCCATGACGACTGCGACACATAAAAACAGAAGCGGGAGACAATATAAACGAAGGACAATGTTTTTCTATGGAATTTATGGAGCTTCGGGCTGTTAAAGTTGATGGTACGGGGCATGGTGGTGGTGGTGGTGATGGTGATGGGAGGGATGATGGGGGAGGCGGAGGCAGAGACAAAAATGGTAATATGAAGGACAGTCTGTATATTGCGCCTCCCATGTCTCGTGTGTTCCTGGGACGGCTTTGTCTGCTGGTGTGAGAGGCGGAGACATTTTTGCTGCTTCACGAATTTAGCAATCAACCATGCAATCAAAGGACGTAAAAAAAAAGTCAATACAATGCACGAAAACGAATATGAAACACGAAATACTGCACGGTAGACACTGCAATGACTGAGCCGTCCCCACAAAACACGAAAATTCTCCAGGTAATTGTAAGGGATGCACAATATATGGGCTGCCCGGGATATACACAGGGAAATATAAGGAGTGAAAGGGATGTACAAATGATCAAGAGTGACAAATTCTTATTCTTTACTACGAGGGCGTCTTTATTTATTCATTTGTTTATTCACTTGCTTTGGACGTCCTGGTAGTGAAGAGGTTATTGAAAGATGTGCAATATACGTCTTGGGAGGAGAAAGAAAGGGAACGAATAAGAAAATGCAAATGTGAGGCAAAGAAAATGTGCAGGCGTGCTTATTACGAGAGAGAGAGAGAGAGAGAGAGAGAAACGGGGTCCATACATCTCACAAATGGCACAACGTCAAAAAAATAAATGCTTGTAAAACAGGAGCAACAACATTTACGGTTATACTATCTCCATTTTGACTTTTAGGAAATTTTCGTCCCCTTGAGAGAAACAGAAAGGGAGAGAAGGGAAGGGATGGGAAGGGAAGAGAGGAGAAGAGAAGAGAAGAGAACAGAAGGGAAGGGGAGGGAAGGGAAGGGACGCGAAGGGAAAGGAGAACAAGACAAGAGAATAGCAGGAAGGGGAAGGGAAAGAAGGGGAAAAGAGAAGAATAAGAAAAGGTGTGAAATGAGAAAACAGTGCGAAAGATGAAAATGAAGGTGTAGGAAAAAGAGGAAGATTAAGATGACAATTAAGAAAGAAAAAGAAAAGTGTGGAGACGATAGGAGGAGGAGGAGGAGGAGGAGGAGGACTAAGAATGATATCTATAGTGATGCAAGAAGAGAATTACATAACAAGAGAAAATAGAAACAGAATGAAAGGTCAACAGAAAGAGTGGGGACGCCGGGAGGACAGGGCGAGAAGGCGAGGATCCTGGTGATGAGGAAAGGAAATGGGGAGGGACAGACAGATGATGAAGAGAGAGAGAGATAACGGGGTATAAAGAGGAAACACAGACAGACATAGAGAGATACGCATACGACATATATAGATACATCAATGGACGGAGATAAAGAAATAAATAGGGTGAATCAGAATCATCGGCAAAAATTCTGCCTTTTCATCTACCCAACTGTCTGCCTATCTATCTGTCTGTCTAACTCCATACTGATATATGATTTTTCGGTCAACCAAGAACCTGGAGTGCACTAACCCAAGACTTGTATATCTGACTCGAGTTTCACACTCGACCTGTTAATTATTGATCCGACTACATCATTTCCCACTTCACCTAAGAGACAATATGGCGTCTCTCTCTCTCTCTCTCTCTCTCTCTCTCTCTCTCTCTCTCTCTCTCTCTCTCTCCAAAGGCACCCACCTATCTCTTCGTTCCCTCCCTCTTAAATTTTTTTTTTTCCCTCGTTGCTTTTAATAGACAACTTTTCATAACTTAAAACTGATTTTCCGAGGAGGAGACAAGATATAGTTTTCAATAACCCCACCAGTGAAAGAAAGATTATTTAAGTTAATCAAAAGTGTCTGAAAAAACAAGAAAAAAATATGAGGCCATCTCAGGGGTCAACCTCTATCTCATTTTCTATTCTTAAAGCCTCTCCCGTTTTCTCTAACCCATCTTCATTGTTATTTACGGGTAACTTTTATACTCCCCTCCCATTCTTATTCTTTACCAGGGCGCTTTCATCCTCTATATTTATGCCTACGTTAAAGTCCTTCCCACCATCTCCATTACATTTTTATAGTCATTTAAATTTTTCTCCAGTTTTTCTTCCCTTCTCTCCCCGTACCCGGTTATTTTTGCAAACTTTATTCGAACTCATATTTTCGTTGATAATCTCTCGCTTAGGGTATTATTTCTCTCTCTCTCTCTCTCTCTCTCTCTCTCTTNCCTTCCCACCATCTCCATTACATTTTTATAGTCATTTAAATTTTTCTCCAGTTTTTCTTCCCTTCTCTCCCCGTACCCGGTTATTTTTGCAAACTTTATTCGAACTCATATTTTCGTTGATAATCTTTCGTTTAGGGTATTATTCCTCTCTCTCTCTCTCTCTCTCTCTCTCTCTCCCTCTTTTGCACCACACAAACATCCATTTCTCTCCATTTATCTCTACTTCCCGTCCTCCGACCCATTAATTTCCTTTCTTCTCCCCTTCCATCCTTTTCTTCGATGCTTTTCCTCGCCATCATCACTCCTTTGCTTTTTCCTCTCTTTTATCATCCGTCGCTTCGCTGGTCCTCGTTCGTTTATGTCCACTTACGGTACTGTGAGCACGGCAATAATTTTTCATGGTTTTGCTCTGCTCGACTGTTATTCTCTCTCTCTCTCTCGACCAAACTAATCCCCGTGTTTATATGGGGCGATGGCTTCAGTGGCGGATGACGCTGCTGACCTGCCATATTTGAACACCCACCTCCCGACTTTCATCTCACTCACACCATCACCTCTGTCCCAACGATCTCTCTCTCTCTTTCTAGAAGTTATTTGTATATATTTGCTTCTCTTGCCTACACATATCTTCTACCTTCTTATTTTCTCGACGGCTATATCATTCTTTCTCCCTTCCGCCTTCGTTTCTCCTTCGTTATCCCCTCCCCATTATCTTCCTGCCATCTTATCATCCATTCACTCTGCCACCTTTTCCCTTAATACCATTCCATTTTCTCTCCCACACTTTTCTGTTTCCGTTCCTTTTCCATCTCTGTATTTTTCCGACTGACACCTACTTTTCCTCATCATTTTCTTTTTCGTCTATTTTCCTTTTCTATATTTTTATATGATAATTTTCCTTTCATCATTTCTCCTGTAATCCTTCCTCTTTGTTACCTTTTCTAAACTTCCTTCTATTAAGACTTTTTCCTTACTGCTCTCTCTTTCTCCTCCTTTCCACCATGATTTCTTTCCCTTCGATTTCCGCTTTTCCAGTCTTTCTCTCGTCGACCGGCGTACTCCCTTCTTCCCCCTTCCTGTCCCTCTTTCTCTCCCATCACTGTTTTTCCCATCCCTTTTTCGATCTACATTCTCTCCATTATTCCTTTCCATCTCCTCCTTCTCCTCCAATTCCACTTTTCCAAGCTTTATTTTTTTCGACTTGTCTTTTTTCTCTGTCATATTTTTCTTTCACCATCCTCATCCTCAATCCTCATGATATTAGGCTTCTTCCAGTACCATTCTTCTTCCTGTTCCTATTCCCTCGTTCCCTCCTCTTCCATCTCTTGCCCTATGATGCGTGCCAATCTCCCTGCTTGCCCCTCTCTGCCCCATCTTCACGTGTCACTTATATCTTCCTCCCTCACATCTGTTCCTTCCACCCTCTGCTTTCCTTCCCTCCTCTGTCCATCACCTCATCTCTCTCCCTCTCTCTCTAACTCTCTCTGTCTCTGTCTCTCTCTCTCTCTCTCCATTACCATCTTGTCCATTACCGACTGACCGTACCCCTTCATCCATTAACAGACATATATCCTCTTTTTATCCCTTTGACAGAGGCAGTCTGAGGGGGTAGCATTCTATTTAGACCATTAGGCAGGGGGAGGGTGATGATGGAAGTGGTGGAGAAGAAGGGGGTGATGAGAGAAGTAGTGGAGAAGGGGGTGATGGGGGAAATGGTGGACAAGAAGGGGATGAAGGGGAAGAGGACGAGTATGGAGAGGAAGAATACAGAGGATGAAGGGGGAGGGAGTGAAGGGAGGCAGGGCGAAGGGAGTGGAGGAAGCGGGGACAGGGTGAAGGGAAGGGAGGAAGGGGGACGCAGTAATGGGAGAGGTTGAAGAGGGAAAGAGTGTAAGGGGAGAGGGTAAAAAGGAGGAGGAGAAGAATGGAGAGTGAAAAAGGAGAGTGATGAACCAGGAAGAGGTGAAGGGGGAGAGGGTGA
>JAGKTI010026049.1:0-13737 GCA_018397915.1 Birgus latro | reverse complement strand
GTTTTTATTTTGATGTCCGTGTATCCAGCTCTCGTACAGACATGACACACCATTCCCTGAGGCAGGAATCCTGAGTCCCATACACCTCCACATTTAACCACTTGAGCGCTAATACCCACAGTCCATATTACACATATGTTATGGTTATTTCATTCAGGACCGCTGTGATGATATTAGCAAGAGCTATTGTGAGAGATGGGGTAGAAGAGACATGACGTAGAGCGGAGGGAAGATTTTCGGTCTTGCGCATCCGAATCTGGACATGACTGCCGAGCCCGTTCCACACATCAAGGGAGCTATCTCCATCAATACATAAACTCAAACACGTTGCCACTAATTCCCACCATTTATATTTTGATACCCTTGGGACATGTCGTTCAGATTATATGCTAATTTTTCCCCTGTTTCTTGATGCTAACTCACACCGTTCTTAGATGAAAAAAAAGGTCATGGTGATGATAATGACGATGATGATGATGTTACCAAAGGTGTTGCTATGAAGTGTTAGTGGTACCCTATGGAAATGCAGTGAACAAGGTGATAATATCCTTTAACTGTTCCCTGCAGCTGGGATTAAAGCTTCGTTCGGTATTTATCACAATCCTTATGATTCTTCACAACCAAGCACTCACGTCTCCCAAATCGCTCACAGTTGTGAAAACTTCCTAGGAGTTATTTACCAACGCTCTCAGAGAATCTCACAACTGTGATTATGAATACTCCTAGGACTAGCTTGTGAGTGTGAAAATGTGCTACACTTAACGAAAATGCGCGACATGTAGGTCGTCAGATAATTTTGTCTTACGGTTATTTGGTACAAATATTGGACTATAAATTCAACTAAGAGTATTGATAAGCAACTCTTGACTTTATGGCGATTATCCGAGATTTATCGATATTTATATTCCAGTATGCAATTGTTATTGGGAGCAACATACCGTTTCCGTCTGAACTCTTCACATTTGTGCACTCACACACAAAATAAACAGTGATTATCACCGAAGAAGCAAATATCAATTCAGTGTGAGATGGATATGCAGCACTCTTCCCAGCTCCATCCATTTGCTCCTTATGGTTGGTGTATTATTTTAACATTCTTATATGAATCAATTAAACTCGAAAAGCCGTACCTCACTCTGTTCCGATCATTGTGTGACATAAAGTAACCAACTAAGCAAATAGAAGGCATTATACTGTAAAAGCAGCCCGTAGGAGCCGTACCGTGTACAGTGCTCGTAACAGCATGTAGTAGCCTTGTCAGATGTGTTCTTAATGCTACCTGACTCGATATTTTATCACATCCAACCAATGATTCCATCCATTCTGCTTAGAAATACTTGTACCTCAGTGTCAGTGATTTAGAAAGTGATGCAAAATATGAATATCAGAACATCCATAAATCATACTTATTAATTTAAAAAAGGATTTATGAGAAAAGTAAACATCATGTACCGTAATGTTATTCTTTGTATTCTAGATTATCTTTGAATATACTTATTAATTTAAAAAAGGGTTTATGAGAAAAGTAAACATCATGTACAGTAATGTTATTCTTTGTATTCTAGATTATCTTAGAATTTACTAAAATGGAAGAACTGGGGTGAATATAATACATTATACAAAAGCTTAATAACAACAGTGTTAATAAAAAATATGGAAACACAGTGTTATGCACTGTGTTCAAAATTGCCTTAGATTTTACAATAACAGAAGAACTGTGAGCTGAAAGAAATGCATTAAAGAAAAGCAATTTGAAATTACAAACAGGACGTCTCTAAGAGGGCGAAAATTCCGTGGACGACGGATTTGTTGTTGCTGTAGTCGATCGGCCATCTTGCCTCTCTAGCGCTTGTGAAAATTCCTAAGTCCTTGTGACATCTACTTGCTACTCACAACTGGGACCCCGAGATGTGAAAATTCACAACGCTTGTGAGACTTGATAAATAACTCTTAGGAGTTTTCACAAGTTTATGAACATTCACAAGACTTATGAATGGTCGTAAGGAATTAGGAGCGTTGATAAATACCGGCCCTGGTCCTTTACCCAAGAAAGTAGTAAGTAGGGTCCGATTTCCGGGACGACCACTGTATCTTTGGGCAAGATCTCTTTACTCCATGCTGTTTGCACCTAAAACTAAAATAGGGACCTGAATTTTCAAGGCGATGATTGCGTGTCGTAGTCTCGGGGGGAATGCCTTTTCGGTGTTTTTCTTCTCACTTAGTCTAGAAGCGGAGGAAGCAACTGAGAGCGGGATGATGATAAGAAACGAAGTGAATGAAAAGTGAGAGAGGCTGAGAGAGGTGAGGTAGGGTGAAATATACAGTATATATGAAGAGAGAGGCTGAGTGAGGCGAGGCAGGGTGAAGTAGATGGACAGGGAGAGAGAGGTTGAATGGTATGAGACAGGAAAGGCAAGAGAAAAGTGAGAGAAGCTGACCTGAGTGTGGTAGGGTGAAGAAGATGGAAAGTGAGAAAGGCTGTGTAAGGTGAGGTAAGATGAAGTAGGTGAGAAGTGAGAGAAGTTGAGTGAGGCGAGGTAGGGTGAAGAAGGTGAAAAGTGAGAGAGGTTGACTGGAGTGAGGTAAGGTGAAGAAGGTGAAAAGTGAGAGAGGTTGAGTGAGGTGAGGTGAGATAGGGTACGTAGGTGAGAAGTGAGTGAGGCTGAGTGAAATGAAGTAGGGTGAAGAAGGTGAAAAGTGAGAGAGGCTGAGTGAGGTGGGATAAGGTAAAGCAGATGTGGGATTAAGCTCAACAGGTGGCGAGGTACGAAGTAATTAATCTCTTGAATCCCATGGGGTATTTTGTTATGTGATTTTGCTTTGCCCAGACGGCTTTATTCAGCATAGAAGAGACTTGATGTGACTTTTTGAACTGGAAGAGTGTGGAAGGGTCTAGAACTACAGGTAAACTACTCCATTTTGTTCAGGGGAAACCTTTCATAAGGTAAGAGTTAGGGCGAACAGAGACGAAACAGCAATATACACTGAGTCCGTACGATGTCTGTTTATAGATATACTTATGACTACCTAACGCCATATTAGGATAATCACTGGAGATGTTATTTGTATTTTTACAATACTCTATTAATCATACCTTTTTTGTAATTATTTACGCAGTCTTCTGCAGTTAGCGATGTTCTAGCAACTTCTGCCCTGGCAACTCAGCTCAGACCTTGGCCCACATTCCCATCCTTCCTTACTAAAATATTTCTGCATACGCATGGTTATTTTCTCTTGTATGCCGTCTATGCATTCTTTGTAGGCAAAACACACACACACACACACACACACACACACACACACACACACACACACACACCGCTCGCTGGCGCAGTGGTAGCGTTCTCGCTTGCCATCTGATAGACGGGAATTCGCGCCTCGCTCAGGTTGCGAAAAGTTTCACTGACGAAGTGGGTGGTTGCTGTCCCCCTTGAGCAAGGGGATGGGTGTGTGAGTGTGTGAAGATCACAGCCTTGCCCATAGATCGGACAATATGAGCTCTCAGCTCCCTTCCGGGAGGGTAAAAAGCTGACGATCACTACCATCAAGTGATCCTGACCGACCCGGTGAGTTACACACACACACACATAAATAGGAGAAAAGAGAATATTGAGGTGTACTGTGCAGAATTAATTATTAAAGAAGAGGCGCTGGCAAACATTTCAAGCCTAGCAGAATACAAGACTTTCAGACACAGTGGACTAGATTCCAAGGATGATATTACGAAGCCTCTTTTGACGCTCTTCTATATGCCCCTCAGATTCATGCTCACTTCATTCACGCCATTATATCACACACACACACACACACCAGAGAGACAGGTAAGCAAACATACAACCCGTCCTAATTCATCGCTCTTAAGACTTATTTTCATTACACCTCTTTCCTCTCCGCGCACGCGCATGCCCGTGTGTGTATTTGTGTGTGTGTGTCTGTGTGTGTGTGTGTGTGTGTGTGTGTGTAGTTACTTAAGACTACCGACATGAATTATAATATCAAGCCTCTGGTCATTAAAATTTTCCTCAAATCTGCCTCGCACCTCCAACCGAGGGGTAGCACACGGAGCAACCAGCCCCACGTCATTCTGGAAGTGTAGGTATATAGACAAATAGATTGATAGATAGAAAGAAAGATAGACAGATGGACAGAGAGATAGAAAGACAGATAGACAGATAAATAGATAGACAGGCAGACAGACAGATAGACAGATTGATGATAGGTAGATAAATAGACAGACAGACAGACATGCCCAGTGAAGAGTGTGGCATACAACAGGTGATTTTGGGGATTAATTTTGAGTAGTTAATTAAATATCAATATAGATCAAAATTTCATCAATTATAGAACTATCATTGAGTGATAACCTGATGAGCTGGAACATTATTCATCACAAGTAACTCATACGGCCATGCTCAACTGTAGCGATGTAACCACTGAGAACTGGACCCATGTTGATGTGGGATTTACTGCTTAATATTTGGCCATGAATAACCACCTGATGCATTGTACGCTTTTCACTGGACACTTTGAATTTTGTAAGGAGCTGGAAAACACATTGATTTTCTTTTTTTTCATTCTCTTATCTTCCTTCCCGGAATACAAGTGAGATCGGTGTTAGAGAAGGCCGCCTACATATGGTCTCACCGATACAACCAGGCGGCATAACTGTCTGGGTATACAGACGTTCCTCATCTGCTCTTCTATTCCCTGAAAAGAGGATGATGGCCTGCAGATGGAGAGGAACTGCAGCCCATCGGGTTCACTGTAGATGATCCTGGGGCAACAATAACAATGACAATGAAAGCAGCACTATGAGAGCGCATACCTCCGCCAATGCCAGATCCGGATCCACCCCAAAATTTATCGATTCTTTCTTGGCCCACCGCCCACCCTTCCACAAAATTTCATTGAAATTCAATGAGAAATTTTGGAGATACTGTGCGGTAGGATCCGGATACAGATCGGCCCAAAAATTTATCCATCCATCCATCATCCAATCCTATGTCGTCCCATAAGGAGCGTAGGAACCTGGGGCTAGGCAAGTTGGTCCTGACATTTAAGATGAGAGTGATCATCCTCACTCATCCCTGAGTGGCATTACGTGAGCGATAAACCCCAACCACCCCTTGGATATAAACCTACACAGGTCCAATCCGACTGGAGCACCTTAATTACCCACTAAACCACCAGGTGCCATAATTTGGTTATATGGTTACCACCCAGCGTAGTAAATGGTTTCCAATTCTTTTTTGGCCCATGAACCACCCTTCCACAAAATTTCATCGAAATTCATCAAGAGCTTTTGGAGATATGTTGCGAACAAACAAACAAATAATTCTGGATCATAACCAAAAGCTAATCGATTGTTCATTGGGCCATACCGTACCCCTCCAAAAAGTTTCATGAAAATCCGTTCATAACTCTTTGAGTAATCCTGTTAACAAACAGACAGACAGACAGTCAAACAAACCAGCAAACCAACAGACCAACGCGGGACAAAACATATACCTTCTGGCAGAGGTAAACAACAACAGATGAGATCAGACTGGCAGACAGGTCTGCTTGTATTGTGGGTGCTTGACAGGGAATTAATTATCGTTGACGTGTACGGTGATAAAGCAGCTTGATCTCTGAAAACACAGGAAAGTGGTGGAAATCTTAACACTCAGCCTCCTATGAATCACTCTCAGCTGAAGGAAATCGTTTTGCGTTAGCTGGAATAGAACAGTGGAGTTGCCCAAACCGTGAAAGAGTTAACGATGACAGTATTAACACTCTCAGTCTCCTATAGTCCCTCAGTCTAAGGTGAGTAAGATCGTCTAGAGTTTACAGTAAGGGCGTTCCGAGTATTAAAGGGTAAAAGAACAAGAAATTTGGATTAGGATTCTTCGTAAATGGCATCCCAAAGCAGCAAAATACGACAGCCAATTTTATATCACCAGCTGTCTTCCTCTGTCTGTATTTCCTACTTCCTATGATCTCCAGTCTTTCAAACGCAGTGTGTCCAGTCATCTTGAATTGAACGGATCTTGAATTTGGCTCTCTTTTGTACTGTTTTTGCTTTTTCTTGGAAGGAACAGTATGCAGGCCCGTGGCCTTTGGTTCCTTCTTCCTTGCATAAAAAAAAAAAATAAATAAAAGCCAGAGGATAGACTGCCGTAGTCCGAAGAATTTATCTACTCCACTCCGATGACGTATTTGACACTATTATTGTTGACACTAAGGGGCTCTGCTGCAAGAGATCTGTCCTAAGCAGAATAAAATCGTCTGGTGGTAAAAAGAACAAACGAAAAAATACATAATCGGAATGAAGGGTTTAAGAGCAAGTGACCATGTGATCGAAGAAATACTTAACCGCCTTAAAGGGGTTTGAACTGTCCCTGAAACACCTGACTTGCACCTCGATTGGCATCTTAGTCTACTGGATCTCCAAGGAAGCGTTTATACTTTGAAAGAGACGAGATTACTAGTCCCAGGCCGGTAGCCCCACACCAGCAGACCAAAATCAACAGCCCCAGATCAGAAACCTCAGACTAGTAGCTTCAGACCAGTAGTACCAAATCAGAGGCCTCAGTAGTCCAGACCAATATTCCCACATTAGCAGCCCCACACCAGTAGCGCTGCACCATTTACCCTACACTGCTAGACTCAATAGCCATACATCTGTAGCCCCAAACCAGCAGACTCAGTGACACCACACCAGTAGCTCTACATCAGTAGCCCCACACACGATGCCTCATACCAACAGCCCTACGCCAGAAGCCTCAATTGCCACACACCAGTAGTCCCACACTAGTAGCCCCACACCCGTAGTTTCACACACAAGTAACATCATACCATTAACCTCAATAGTCCCACATCAGTGACCCCACACCCGTAGACTCAGTAGCCCTACACTAGTTGTCCCACTTCAACAGTAGCACACAAGTCTCATTCCAGTAGTCCATACCCATAGCCCCGTACAAGTAGTCCCGTATTAGGAGTCCCATTAAAGTAGTCCCATAGCAGTGGCCCCACGACAGTAGCCCTGCACCAGCGGCCTTACATCAGTAGCCCCACACACGTAATCCCACACCTGTAGCCCCACACCTGTAATCTCACACCCGTAGCCCTCTCGTATGGTCCCGCAACACGTCATAATGCAAATTTAGCTCCAAGTCTCAGGCTGACGTGTTTCTTGGCAGCTGGTGGGGCGGCGGGAGGCAGGCAGTGGGCGGCAGCCTTGGCAACCCGCCCTGCATACCCCCTACCCCTTACCCTGACCCCCCTCTCCCCTACTCCTTTGCCCCACCTCTGACACACCCCTTTCCCCTGCCCTACCCTACCCTACCGTATCTTTCCCCTCGGCCCTCCCCTGCCCTTCCCTACCTTATTTCACCCCCTTCCCCGATCTCTGCCTTGCCCCTCCCTGCTCCCTCCCTTTCCATATTACCCTAGTCCCACCCTACTCCACAGACCCCACTCCACCTAACCCACCCCCACTCCACCCCGCCCCATTCCATCCCCTCAGACCGTACCCTACTTCAATCCATCCCACAATTCTCTCCCTTGCCCATCCCATCCACCTCAACCGTCTCCCACTGTTCCCCATCCCCACTACCACCACTCTTCCCCGCTTCACCCCATCCTGCCTCACCTTAACCAGTTCCACCCTACCTCTCCTCATCCCACCGTGCTGCACCTTACTTTCACCCACCTATATCTACCTCGCAACCCAGTGCTTTGTCCACTCCACTCATACCACTGCATCCCATCCTTGCCCAAAGCTCTCCCCACATAGTGACATCCTATCCCACTCAGCCCTAACCCCGTCTTTTTAACCCCCACAACCCATCCCACCTTCCCCCACCCGCTGTTCTAGCCAACCCCACCCCACCCAGTGCTATCCCCCCCTTCTCACTCCAACCCCAGCCCACGTTGAGTTAAAAGTAAAGACATGTGGGTGGTGCCTCTCACACCGGCAACAGGTGCTGGTGTAACAGATGGCGTCGCAAGGGGCTGGTGTAAAACCGAGACACCGTTGTACACTGTACCAAGGGGTCTCTAGTGTACAGGGTGTGGGTGGAACAGAACGGGAAGTGTGGGTCGCGTGGGTGGTATGGAGACTGTGAGAACACTGTGGGTTGTGGTGGGAAAGCGTCGGTGGGCGGTGTGAGAAGAGTGTGGGTTGTGGTAGGGAAGTGTGGGTGGTGGTTAGAGAGAACGGTAAGGGTTGTAGCGGGAAAATGTAGGTGGTGTGGGGATAGTGAGAACGGTGTGGGTTGTGGTGGGGAAGTGTGGGTGGTGTGGGGAGAGTGAGAACGGTGTGGGTTGTGGTGGGGAAGTGTGGATGGTGTGGGGAGAGTGAGAACGGTGTGGGCTATGGTAGGGAAGTGTGAGTAGTGTGGGGAGGACGAAAATGGTGTGGGCTGTGATGGGGAAATATGGATGGTGTGAGCAGGGTGGCAATGGTGTCGGTTGTGGGGATTGAGTGTGGTGGCAGTATTGTTGAAGTTTTGAGAGCAAGATGAAGGCAAGTCTCCAGCTTTTTATAGTCATCTATGGGATTCAGTATTAAATCTGATTAACCTGCATTCCACAATACAGACTGTAGTCAGGTACGACAGAGAAGCCGGGCACGTTCGATCTTCGACTGGTGCCTTACAAACTGCCATCAGAAACTGTGCTCTTACCCTCCACTTTGCTCTCCAAATTTTAATAATACAGCCCTTGAGATGCTCGACTTGCATGATGAGGGTTGTAAGTGGGTTGGTGTAAGATGGAAGTGGATGCTGTGGGTAATGGAACTGCGTGTAGACTGGGTGTGAGCGGCGAGATCAAGTCTGAATAGTGTGGGTGATGCTATTTGCCCGGGTCATGAGGACCTGGAATGAGTGGTACAGAACAAGGATTATGGCGTGCGGCTGATATTCTGATAGTGTTGGCAGTGTGTGCCGTGAGTATGGGCTGAGTGTGGGTGATGTTATGGGTAAGGTATTGGTAAGTAGTGGGTGGCGTGAGTGTGGGTTGGGTGTGTGTGAATGATATTAGGTTATGTAAAAACGTTGGGTGTGGGTGATGTGACAAATGGGTGATGTAGATGAATGTGTGAGCTTGGTGTGGGTGAGGTGGATGTGAGTGTGAGCTGGGTGTGGGTGAAGTGACAAGTGGGTGAACTGGATGTGTGAGCTGGGTATGGGTGATGTTAGAAGCGAATGAGCTGGGTGTGGGTGTGGGTACTGGGTGAGGGTGTGGTGAGCAGTGCCGAGTGACGCACCACGTAAACACGCTCTCCTCCCCTGCCCCTCTCCCCCACCCTCATTACTACCACCCAGCGCCCCTCCTTAGAGCTTAATAAGGCCATTTTTCCCTCTCTTCACCGCAAAAAATCCCCCATATTGGATATCACTTTATTCACTCCATATATCTGGCGAGGGCTGGGTCGGGAGGACCTTGAGCACTGAGATAACAAATATAATTATCCTCTCCGTTGCCAAGGACAGCTTAAATAAGAGCGCTCCACTCTCAAAACTCAAGAAATCCTCCAAACACAGTCAGGGAAATTACATAAAAAAGGTGCGCTCAGAAAGTGAAATTACTGACGTAAAATATGATGTAATTCCAAGGACAGTTTGAATAAGATCGTTCCTTTATCATATTGTGAGAAACCCACCGAGCATACTGAAACGATAAAGCAGGGTGTTTTAGGGAGGGAAATTATGAAGCTGAGTTTTAATGTAATTCCAAGGACAGTTTGAACATGACATACCTTTTAAAACACAAGATAAATCAGCCATGCATATTCAGAGGGAAACCACAGTATATCATCAAGGGATACATAGGGAGAGATTTTAGGAATGTGTTAGTTTAATGAAAACTGCGAGGCAAAATAGGTATATATATATAAAGGATAACTGCAACGCTCATTATATCTCCCCTCTCATGCGAAGAACACTGAGGCACTGAGGTCTGCAAAACAAACTCGCACCTCATAATAACACCTGAGAGAATTGTCTCATTCACTTAAGGAAGTTACCTAGCTCCTCTAGTTGCCAAATTGTTCCTGTATATAATGTGTTTATATTCTCATGTATGCTACTCATGTTGTCTGTGTAAATACTAAGTAAATATAAACATATATGGGAAGAACAAGACGCAGTATGCAAAAGAAATCGCTATAGGAAGAAGTGCTGGAAAACATCCTAAGCCGACAAGAATACTAGTCTGAGCGGTGGTGGTGGTGATGGTGGAGGGTGGTGGTGGTGGTGGTGTTGGTGGTGGAGGGTGATATGGTGTGATCTGATATAAACGATAATGTGGAAAAGTGATGTGCAAGGTATGGGGTGTGGGATGTAGTGTAGTGTGGGATGATGGTTATTGGCAGGTGTAATGTAGGTTGGTATGGTGTAGTATGATGATGAAGAGAATGTGGGAGGGTGATATGGAAGGTATGGGGTGTGGTGCGATATGTGGGAGGGTGATGTGTAAGGTATGTGATGTCGTATGGTGTCGTGGTTATTGATAGAGGAAATGCAGGGTGTGATATGGTACTGGCTAGAATGTTGAAAGATGATGTGGTGTGGTGTGACGTGGTCTTGTTGGATGTGTAGCAGTGATGTGGTGTGTGATGTAGTGCTGACGAGGGTAAACCAGCGTGATGGGGTGATGATTACAGAGATGACTGAGGTAATTTTAGACATCATTATTTTTTTTCCCATCTGACTATACTGTGATCTTGACGAGTGTGAGGAAAGGTGATGTGCTGAAGGTGTGTTGTGAAGGGGAGATGTGATGCTGACTAGATTTGGTAAAGTCATATGATGTAAAGCAGACTGAAATGATAATAGTATGGTGTGGTGTGGTGTGGTGTGAAGTAAGGGTAAGGTAGTGTGATGTGGTGTGAAGATAAGGGTAAGGTAGTGTGATGTGGTGTAGGGGTATGGTAGGGCGGTGTGTGAGAGGAGGTATGGTGCTGGAGGGGATGAGATAGGGTTATGTGGCTTGGGTGTGATGTGGCCTGCTGCTAGCCCTCACAGAACAGTTTCCTATTTCCTTGTTGATTCTTATCGCTGCTGGACAATTTTCCTGAATTTAAGTGAGTCCCACAATAAAGTAGGAGTTAATAAAGGTTATATCTACCCTCCCCCCCCCTTACTCGATGAGTGTCTCCTATGACGAAAGTTCTCTAAAGGCAGCAAGACTAAAACTTGAAGTGGCGTCCCCAGGCTGAAAGTGTTATTGGGCATAGGGTAGGGAAATTTACTGAAGTGTTGACAGGATTAGGCGGTGTCGAAAAGAGGTGTAGGTAGGCTAAATTACGAAGGTGGTTTGGGTAGGTGGTATGAGTAGATGTTGAGAGTAGGTGGTAAGGGTAGATGGTGGTGGAGATAGTGTGCTTTGATGGTGGTGTAAGTGTAAGATAGGTAGCGTAAGTAGGTGGCTGTAGTGGTGATGATAGAAGTGTGAAAAGATAAAGTGGGTAGGTGGTGTCGGCAAGGTGTGAGTAGGTGGTGTGGGCAGGCAATGTGAGCAAGCAGTCAAGTATTGTGGGTAGATGGTATGGCTAGGTGGTGGTGGTGCAAGTCTGGGTAAGTGGTGTGGATTCAGTGATGTGGGTAGGCTAGTTGGTGTGGGAAGTTTCTGTGAGTAGGTGGAGTGGGAAGTTAGCTTGGGTAGTTGTCATGGGTGAGAAGGTGGTGTGAGTAGATGGCGTAGGCAGGTGGTGTGAGTAGGTAAT
Source organism: Birgus latro (assembly GCA_018397915.1). Taxonomy (NCBI): domain Eukaryota; kingdom Metazoa; phylum Arthropoda; class Malacostraca; order Decapoda; family Coenobitidae; genus Birgus; species Birgus latro. The sequence goes on along the minus strand of JAGKTI010026049.1, from coordinate 2,021 downwards.
CTGGCGTAGCTAGGTGGTGTAGGTAGGTGGTGTGGATACTCTGGTATGGATAATGATGTGGATTACATAGTGTGGATAGGTGGTGTGGGCAGAGACCTTCACACCAACAGGTAGTCGTTGCCACCCTGCGAGATAGGCTGGTTATTTTTCCATGTGATATTAGTGTGGGTGACTGTGTGCGGTGGTAAGATGTGGGCGGAGCGGGGCACGAGCCAGGACACACTCAGCGCCCTACCTCCACCTGTCCCTCTACCTGGGGTGGGGCGAGGCCAGGGTGTCTAGCCCCCCTCACGTAACCACAACAAGAGTCGTGTTTATCAAAGATATTTAGTAATCAGGATACCCAAGGCTCCATAGCAGCTAATTGGCATCAGAAATAAATTTGTTTTTCGTGTATTTTCACTGTAACATTCACTCTAGTTTGCTTGTGAAGTATATGGTTGCTTTATGAGTGAATACGGAATTATAAACAAGCAATCTTATACACAGCTTAAGTTACAAAAAGTACATGGTGTATAAGAAGGCTTGAGTATACTTACACCCTAAACATACAGCTACTACACACCAACCAAAATGGAGAGAATATCAAAGTGAAAAAATATGAAAGAAATTTACATCTGAGAGTAATTCACTGCTACACGAAGAATTAATCATCACAGAAACTGGCCAAGCCCTCTCTGAATACAACCGGTGGAGCTTAGGGTGATGTCATGTCTGGTGGTAGTCCCAGTCCACCTGAGTCACGCCAGCTGAGTCACCCGCCAGCCTAGTCAGCCTCATTTGAGTCGCCCACAACCTCAACCACCCACCTGCTGCCTGAGTCACATCTTGCCCTCAGAATTCTGTTACCTGAGTAGCTGCTAACTTGTGGATAAGAAGTTGTTGAGTGCCTCCTTGGAATATTTGCCTGACAAGATATGCACCGGATCCAAAAAGTATTTGAAACTTTTCCATTATTATATTTGAAATAATGGACGAATCGTTTGAAAATAATCTCCAGGAACGTTTCATCATCATGAATGCTGTCATTAGCACTACAACATAAAGATGGAACCTTAAACAACATACGAAGTACAATATCCAGTCAAAAATGTTTGCCATAGGAAAAAACGCAAAGAGCAATGACACCCATTGTGAAATCATCGATTACCCGTTGTCTGACACTTTCTGGAGAGTGTGCATAAATGGTTAAAATAATTATCGAGTAAGAGGAATCCCATGATATCCTAAGTAATTAATACAGCTCGTGATGGCACGTATCTAGTTTGATACGGAACTTCATATAGTTTCATGAAGCAAATCATGTAATCACAATACTTCCTATGAATGTCACCAGTGAACGATGAACTCCATCCTCATGAGAGCAGGGCTACTAACGTGGGGTACGACCAACCAGCGTTATACACATCCATCTTCTGTTGTCATTGTCTGTCGTACGAAATGTGTACCGTTACTCATCAATCGAGTGAACATTCCCGTTAGTTTACTATAGCCCTGGAAGTGTGTATGTTGAGAGACAGACAGACAGACAGACACGTCAGACAAAGGGACAGGCAGTCTGTAATTACTTAATGCATATTCAAAAGCCAGTAGGCAGGAGTGGAGGAAGACAGAGGCGGTTCTCATCCTGCAGTGCCCTGTTATACTTTCAATCAGCGCACAGAAAAGAAATTATATTTTATATAAATGTTAACTTCTAGTCCCACCCTTAAGCCAGCAACATATCTACCCACTGAGAGAAAGTAAAAAATTATTGCACTTTGCAATGCTTTGAATCATCATCGTATGGTGAAACTTTGCCTTTAGAAATAAAAAAAGGTTTCTACTGCAGTAAAGTTGTTCCAATTAGTTGTAAATAACTTAACTGAGGAAAATAAGCAAATACGGCATCATCCATCCCCTATTCCCCTCTTGCCTCATCAGAATCGTTGGAGGTGAGTGCTTGGCTGTTTAGTCCAGGCATTTATAGTAAGAGTGATTAGTGGTTCTTCCCTGAGTGACACGTTTGAACAATACCTTCA
>JAGKTI010026048.1:0-13737 GCA_018397915.1 Birgus latro | reverse complement strand
TTTTTTTTTCTTTTATTACTGGGGTTACGTTTGCTAGCTTCCACTCATGAGGCACCTTACTATTTCATAATGGCTTTGATATCTGATTCTTGGCTTCCTTCAGTCTGCACGGAGATATTTTATTTGGGCCCGGCGTTTTCTTTACTTTAAGTTCACTGATGGCAAGTCCTACATCTTCCTCACAAACAGTACCCTCTACTAAGACAACAGGAAGAGCTGCAGGCATGGCATTTGTATTTTTCACCGTAAATATGGATGCAAAAAAGTGGTGAAAGCTGTAGCCATGTCCGTTTCATCGTCAGTATCCTCTTCATAGTCTGTGGCTGGGTTTGTGGTTGGTGTTATTATCTTCTAATTTCTGATGTAGCCGGAAAAATTATTTATGATTGGGTTTACTGACACTCACAACATGACCTTGTATTTTTTATTCTTATTTTATTTAATTCTTTATTTTACATTAGGACAAAGAGAATCAAGCTTTTTTTATCACTTTGATTCTCTGTGATATCAGAAATTTGGTTTGCAAATTTTTTTTGCTGACAAGCAATAATAAATGTGTTCCACCATTAGGGTTTAACAATATTAGCAGGCTGTCTGTTGTGCATTAGAACATATAACTTTACTGGTTTACTGAGCATATCTGTAAATAAAATCCATGCTTCACTGATAGCTACTGTTCGAACAATGGGATTCCAGTCCATAGAACCAATAATATCCTTTATCTTTTTAAAAGCAACTCTCTAGTAGTCGGGCGCTTTCTCATAACTAGCCCTGACATTTCCGTCACTGAATTTAAGGCTAAATGTGGCCATACAGTGTTCACTAATACTAAACTCTTCCCCTACCATAATATTACTAAGGGCTCCGACGTTCTCAGACCAAGATCTAATATGCTTTCTCCTCGTGTTGGAAAGTTTACAGGCTGATACAATGAACTGCCTTACAAGTTAGTACACAGGTCTAGCCCTGTGTGGAAAGATAGGGCTTGGCCTCTCCCCATTTAACAACCGATAAATTAAAATATCCGAACATTACACTATTTTGGGTGCTGCACATTTCAGCTGTTTGTTTGTTTCATTGTGAGTGTTACTGGACTATGCTGGCGGACGATAAATTAACCCAAGTACTATTTTGCTACGGGATTCATTTCTAAGCTGGGGCTCAATACTGTCAGTTTTATCGATGAAGGACTTAGGAATTATGACTGGATAAAGTCCTACTTCAATGTATAACAGTACACCGCCCCTTGCTCTAGTATTTTTTTCAATACTAAAAATTTCATAACCTGGTATGTTGTACTCTGAAAAAAAAAAAAAAAAATGCTCTGCAGTGTTGAGCCATGATTCTGTTATGTCTGTTACATCATACTCCTCAGTAAGTACATAAGCCCCTAACTTAGAAAATTTATTCCGCATTCACGAGAAAAGCCTCATTGTGCTTGCTTCCATTAGTCTGTCTACGGGTTATGAAGTCTTCGGTAACTCGTCTATACGTCTCGTGCGGTAAAAGCCAACAGCAATTCAACTATTTGTCCACTAGAGGCTGTTTTAGGGAAAGCTATGACTATGATAACTATTCTATGAGTCCAAGGAGGAACATAAGGGGAGATTTGGAGAGGGGAGGAGAGGCCTGCATGGATGAGGGGAGAAGGCAGGAGGATAGGAGAGGAGAGGTATGTGAATTTTGTGAGGAGAGGAGAGGCGGAGAGAGGTAAGGGTATTTGAAAGCTGGGAGAGCAACAAAACCAAAGGCAAATAGAAAGAGAAGGTCTTGAGGTAAGAGAAAGAGAAAGCAGGAAGAGGAAAGGGGTTATGGAAGAAGAGTGGGGGGGTATGTCGGCAGAGGCAAGGGGAATGGAGGAGGAGGAAGGGAATATGAAGGGAGGGGGAGAGGAGTATGGGGGCAGGAGGAGAAGGAGTATAGAGGGAGGGGGAGTATGGAGGCAGAGGGAGGTGAGTCTGGAGGGTGAGGGAAGGGGAGTATGGCTGCAGGGGGATGAGAGTTTGGAGGCAGCGGCGAGGGAGTAAGGAGGCAAGGGGGTAGGAGAGAATTGAGGCAGGGGGTGGGGGAATTATGGAGGTAGGAGGAGGAGAGGAATGGAGGCAAGAGAATGGGGGGAGTATGGATGCAGGGAAAGCATGGAGGCATGAGAGGGGGGGAGGGAGTATGGAGGCGACCAGGAGGAAGAGGTAGATGGAGTGGGAGGACAGGGGTGAGAGGTGGTTGAAATACGAGGGGGAGGGGGGAGGGAGGGGAAAGAGGGACAGGATGAAGTGGAATGGGTAATATGGGATTCAGGAAGGGGAAGTGAGGGGTAAGGGGATAGAGGACGGAGAGGCAGAAGTACAGGCCACCAGAAGAAGGAAGTTGTATTGTAGAAAATACCAAAAGGAGAGAGAGAGAGAGAGAGAGAGAGAGAGAGAGGATATAGTATAAGAAGGTAAAGAAAAACACAGAACAGGTAATGACCAACTAAAAGACAAGCACATGTACATAATGAAAATGAAGCTTACATAACACATATCCACCTCCTTCCCATATCTTGTAGTTCCCTTTCAGTCTACTCTTCCCATCCCATCCAGTCCAGCACCCTCCTGCCTCTTGCTGACCTTTCTCTTTAATTCCATCCTTAGTCTTGTCTTCCATCCAGCCCCTCCTAAACCACTATTCCTCTCAAAACAATCTCTCCCTCTCCTAACCTTCATCGAACACCTACCCCACCATCCTTCAAAATCTCTTCGCCTAGCTTTCCTCCCTGCCTCCCCACATCCCACCGCTCTAATTCCACCAAACTATCTCATCTCCCCTCCCGGGCAACTATCCTTCCCTCTAACCTCCCCCCATCTTCTCCCAGCCTCTGACTCTCCCTCCCAACCGCCCCCTTTGCCTTTATCCTCCCTTTTTCCTCCTTCTCTTCTTCTCTAAACTCCCTCTCATCTTCCAACTAGCCTTCTTCAAACTATTCCCATCCTCCCTTTCCCGTTTTCCCTCCACTCTCACCCCACCATCTCCATGCCTTCATTCCCCCCTCTCTCTCCCTCCACAACTCCATCTCATCTTACTGTACATGTCGTCATTTCAAATGTCTTCATTCTGCATCCATTTCTTTCGTCAGTCAGACCACTCTCCCACCTCCTCCTACTTCCCACCATCGCCTCCTGCCTTCCTACCCTTTCCCCTACACAAATATACTCTCCTCGGCTTCCATCCACCTCCTCTTTCCCCTCCCAAGACATCCCAGATCCCTAGCTCCCTCACTGGTCTCTCTCGGTTCACTCACAGCCTCTCATCCAAGCTCCTACCCTCAGTCATGATCATCACAGGACTCAGGGACGCAACACACACACACACACACACACACACACACTCTCTCTCTCTCTCTCTCTCTCTCTCTCTCTCATATCCTTAGCACCAAGTATCTTTCTATAGCATTACACTCTATATCCTTCCTCGAGCTCTTTCTTTGTTCCGTTACTTGCAGAATAAAATCTTGCATTGCATCACCGTTTTTTGTATCACAGCACGGTTTTATTTTCATCATTCTCTGTATTATAGCACCATTCTGTTCCTTGTATCATACTACGGTTCTTTGCATCACACCACCGTTCTTTGCAACACACTACCATTTTTTTTTATCACATTGCCGTTCTTTGCATCGCATCATTGTTCTTTGCACTACATCACACAACCGTGCTTTGTATCGCAACTGTGTTCTTTGTATCATAATGCTGTTTTTTGTATAAGAGCATCGTGTTCTGTACTATTATTAGCGTCCTGTGTGATCATAGCATAGTTCTTTGTATGACAGTACCGTTCTCTGTATTATAGGTATCGTTTTCTGTACCATTATCAGCATCCTTTGTATCACAGCTAAGGTCCTAGTACCACAGCACCGTTCATTTCTGTCATAAATCGCCCGTAGTTACATTCCACGGCATGGTATTCTTTTTCATTCTAATTCAATCTACAAAACAGTTCTCTGTATATTGGCATTGTTCCCCTGCATCTGTACCCAGCTTGATTCACACCCTCAGGAAAGCAGTGCATTGGGGTTGATTCGGCTTCATGGTGCACTGCCTGCCTGGAATGTAAAGAACACAATCTCGTTGTCTTAGGAGGCTCACAAGCAACTTTTATTTTGCTTATTTTCATCACTGACCTTTTTAGCACAAATAGCACAGAAAACACTACCGCCCCTCGTGCAGAGACAAACCGGTAATGAAGACGTGCTGGCGAGTACCGTAAGCCAAAACAAAAGCTTCATAAAGAGACTGCCACTCTGACCTCACCAACGCACGGCTAGACTGGAAGTGAATTTGGTGCCAGTGTGTGTGTTGGAAATAGAAATACTTCAGGGTGGGTGTGGAAAACAGCGAATGGAAAGTGGGAGACAGAGTGGCAGAGGTCTGAGAGGAGATGCCCGAATGAAAGGCTAAGAATACAGTGGGTTTGTGCATGAGAGAGGGTAGTGTATCGCGGTACGAGGCTCATTATCGGGTAGGGACATTTTTACAGAAAGAATGGTGTGTCATGGAAGGATAGATCGTTACCACGCAGAGACACGAGTGCATGGAGATCCTGTCTTCTGCCCACTCTATCCCTCACATGCTAAACACCCCACAACAGCCTGACATCTAGAATAAGGTTCGTATTCAGAGTGGCACTGCAGGCTTTTTATCATCATTTTCATAGCGATTTATTAAGACAAATGCACCGTGATATTGATTTTTTGTTATTTATATAGTTTCAGTGCCAGCATAATTTGCCTTAGTAACTCGAAAGAGGCTACAGAGGTGGAAAATGCAAAATAAATCGCAAAGGAAATGGTGTTACGAGGTCTGTACCTTGAATACGACCTTGAGAACAAAGTGGAGGGCCATCGTGGGAGGAAGGAGTCTGATGATGATAGGGTTGTGTACTGAGTAGGGATGAGTGCCTGCATGTCCTCATTGTTGATGTCATCCCTCCCATGCTATGACGTCAGGCAACAAATTGACAAAACAACGGAGACTCAACGTGGGAGGGGGGGGTGTCGTCCTAGGACAGTCTGTTGCTTTTTGCTGGTGTCACATTTCAAGGCTACTCGTCAAATAGCAAATGTGCACTATTCGATATTGGGTTCACAACTGTCGGATTCGCATTATTTACAAAGCTTGTACATCTGGCTCTAATACTGGATAAAGGCATAAAAAGTGCTGGCAACTACATTTTATTTTTCATTTTTTTTTTTTTTTTAGTAAAAAAGGGAAGAGGATCGGCGTCTTTCCCATCTAAAATCAAAAACCAAACCAACCCACTATCATCATCGTCGTCGTTGTTGTCATTTTCATCAAGAGTGGATCTGCGCGTCTTAACTAAAGCAATCTTCACTGTTATTACACCTTCCCTGTGATGGTAAAGCCCAAAGCGGGATGTCCACTTCCATTCCTCAATGCAGCATCAGGGGAGGAGATATGGCCCTACTGCTGACTTCAGGCGATGGGGCGTCATGGAAGAACTAGCTAGTAATATAAGACGAGTGATAGAAGGGCTGAGAGATGGGTGACAGTCTGAGGTGATTTAAGAGAAAACTGAGAGTTTTGTCGTTTTGTAGGCCGAATTCTTTGTGGCAAAGGCGGTGTCACAGAATTTCTTAGTGATTTACAGCTCATAGCAGGCTGCACCTTAACATTCCCTTAAAGCATACAAGGGGAACCGACGAGTAGTGTGCGGAATACATCGCTAAAGAAAATGTGTTACGAAGTCTCCAAAACCTAAGTAACAAACAAAAACCCAGTGTTTACAGTGACTGAGATGAGCCATAGAAGATGTGACAGTCTGCCTCTTGGTGTCCAACGCACTGCTCTAAGATAAGCCAGACCCCAAGATTAGCTACAGTTTTTTACAAATGTGATCTGCCTTTCTTGTGGTTGCTTCAGAGTGTAGCATATTTCGACTGTGCAAGCAAGACGAAGTAACTGCTTGAGAGCTCTGTCTCCAAGAAAGAAAAATGGGATCTTCACAGGCACACTGGTGCCCAAGTGCTGTACCAAGTGTTCTTGCTCTTTTATTTTTATTTTATTTCTTTAATTTCTGTTGGACTCGCCGCTGGATTCATTGAAACAAGGACTTCTTTGGCGTGGAGCTGCGTATAACCAGCTCATGGGCCTCAGCTTATCCATAGTTCACAGAAAACTGGCTTGGCTCTGCGGTTCAAAAGGAAGACTGATTAAGTCTGGCAGAGGTGAACCAAGTGTTGTCTTAGTCATTCCTTGAGTAATGACTTAATTCCTGGGGCAAACTTTTCTGTGGTCATTAACACTCACACAACCTGGGAAATGTCCAAGTCAAATAAAATAATCTGACACTCGCCATAACAAAATGAAAAAGCCATCCCCGGACTGAAGTGAGATAAGGCCAACTTCCTAGCAATAACCTCATATCCCCTCACCCACTCTGGATATAAAAGGCCCATTTCCAGCACTTATAATCACACCCCATCCCCTTTGATCGTCACCCTCGCCCCTCCTCACCCTTAGGAATCCAAAGACATAAAGGCCGTTCTCCCAGTCCTGCGTCCCCGTCACTGTGGTATGCGTCCCTCTGCCCGCCTGGGTTACAATATCTCCATGTGAAATAAAGTCGAGGATTTAAACTATGTGTCTGTGGGAAGGGGGGAGGAGGGAGGAGTGGGGGAGAGAGAAAATGGAGTGAGAAGGGAGGAGGGGGGAGGGGAGGGCAGAGTGAGGGAAAATGGAGTGCGGAAAGGAGAGGCGGGGAAAGAAGAGGGAGAGAGAGGGAAAACGGAGTGAGGAAGAAGACAGACAATGTAGAAGGGGAAGGGATAGAAAAATAAGCTAGAGAGAAAGATGGAATGAGATGGTTGAGAGACAGAGTGTGGAAATGAGCAAAGGAGGGAAAAGTGAGGTAGAGGGAAAATGGAGAGAGGAAGAATGAAGAAAGTGAGGGATTCCGGAAAGGAAGGAGGGATGTGATATACTTGTGAGGAAGAGGGAAAGTGCGATAAGGAGGAGACGGTGTATGGACGAGAAGGCAGAGTGTGGAAGGGGAAAAAAGGAGTGACAAGGATGAGAGAGAGAGAGAGAGAGAGAGAGAGAGAGAGAACATGTGTGTGTGTGTGTGTGTGCGCGCGCGCGGGTATATGTGTGTGTGTGTGTGTGTGTGCAAGGGCCTAAGGACAAGAACCGAAACGGAAGGAAATGNGAAGAGGGGGAGAGAGGGAGAGAGAGAGAGAGAGAGAGAGAGAGAGAGAGAGAGAAGTCAGAAGAGGGAATAGTTTGAGAATTTGATCTTCGTTAAAACAATTTGCAGTAATCCTCAGAAAGACCCACCGACATGTCAGAAAAACACCCCTGCTGATAACATCATACCAGTCTTCAGAAAGACATATTCTAGTACGGTATACATTTAATATGAACGCAGGGTATTAGCGACAAAGTGGTGACATGTGAAGGTGTTTTACAAGTAGGAGAACTGACAGACCTAGGAGAAAGGACTAATTTACTACCTGAGAAGAAACACAGATAAAAATAAGAAAGGGAACAGGAGGGATGCTAAGGTGAAATAGAGACGAAGGGAAAAATAATAGAAGCAAAATGAAGAGAAGAGGGGGAGAGAGAGGGGGGGATGGCAAAATAAACGGGAATAAGAGAGAGGGCAGTAAAACAGAAAGACAGAAGGCCCAGTATAAAGAAAAGGGATAAGAGAGATGATAAAAAGAGAACAAGAAGAGAGTGAAATCAAGGGCCACGAGTGACGACAAAAAACAGAGAAATTAAGATAGTCCAGAAGGAGGAATGACTGGAAAAAGCAAAGTGTGGGAAGGTGGGGAGAGGTTTAAAATAACAGAAGTAAATGGGGTGGAAATGGGCGCCTGGGTAGTAGATGACGAGAGAAAAAGAGGACAGTGAAAAGGGGAAGACCTAGGAGGGAAGCGTGAAGAACGGGTGAAGAAGGTGAATAGTATAAATAATGGAGCTAAGAGGTTGAAATGGGTGGCTGGATGAAAAGTAAAGAGAGCAATGAAGAGGGGAAGGACGCGGAAGAAAGCAAGGGGGAGGAGGGAGGGCAACAGGAGAGACAGAGAGTAGGGCAAGTGGAAAGGAGATAGAGATAAGGAGTGGAATGGGCGGGACTTGGCAAGAAGAAAGAGGCAGGTGGGGCAATAGGAGAGATGTAGGGGGAAAGGCTAGAAGAGACAGGTAGGGGGTAGGGCATGAGAGAGGTAGGGGGAGGGGTATGAGGAAAGAGGTTCGGGGTAGGGCAAGAGGATAGAGGTAGAGGGTAGAACTAAAGGAGAGAGGTAAGGGGTTGGGCAAGAGGAGAGAGGCAGGGAGTAGGGCAAGTGGAGAGAGGTACGGGGTAGGGCAAGAGGAGAGAGGTAGGGGGGTTGGACAAGAGGAGAGAGGAAGGGGTAGGGCAAGAGGAGAGAGGTAGGGGGGCTGGGCAAGAGGAGAGAGAAAGGGCACTTGCGACTTACAAGTAAAGGACGTTAACCCTTCGATGACGTCTTTTTTATCATTCATTCTTGGCTATGTGTGTCAGTCTGTTTATGTTTATGATGTGAACTGACAGAATGTAAAGACGTACATGAAAGGACACACTACCAGCATCCAATTAAAATGTCGACCACGGCTGGATTAGAACTCTGGCTAAGGAGATAAGGGAGAGAACAAATGGAGGAGAGAGTAAAGGGGAGAAAGGGGGGAAGGGGAACAGGGGTGATGGAAAACGAGGACGTGTGATGAAGCAAAAGAAAGAGGAGGAGGAAGAAAGAGGGAGATGGATGAGAGGGGATGAATGGAATGAGGAAAGTGAGAGATGTGCAGAGGGCTGACAAGGAGAGAGGAGTGAGGATGGAGGGACAAGAGGTATATGGGGAGGGGGTTATGAATAGAGGAGCGAGGGGCAGAAAGAAAGACGCGAGAGAAGAGAGAAAGAAAGAAGTAAAATGAAGGAGCATGGATAAGAAGCGGAAAGAAAGTGAAAAGGGATGAGCAGAGAGGAGAGACGTGAGAAGTGCGGAGAGGGATAAGGAGAGAGAAGACGGGGAGATGTGAGAGGTGGAAAGGGGAAAGGGAATGAGAAAGGGAGATGGAAATGAGAAAGGGAATGAGCGAAAATGAGAGGGAAGGAGCTGAAAACAAGCAGAGATGAAAATTAGGACATGAGCGAAAAGGGGAGACTGGGATAGAGAGGGAGGAAGAGACCGAGGTGAAGGAAGAGGGAACGGGGGAAAATATGGGAAGGACTGTAGATCATTGAGGAAGAAACTAGCAAAACATGAAAAGGGCAAGTGAGAAAGAAGCAGGAAGAGTGGAAAATAAGAAGGAAAGGGAAATGGACAAAAGAACATGAAGAAGGAGAGAAGGAAATGAAAGGATGGACGAAGGTAAAAGATGGTAGAGGGAAAAAGGGAGGAACAAAGAAGGGTACAGAAGAGTAGTGAGAGGAAGATAAGGAAGGTTAGGGAAGGAGTAAAAGGCTGGAGAGAGACCTGGAAAGAGGGGAAGGGAAGCGTAAGAGACAAGGGAGAGGCAAGGAGAAGAGGGGAGGGGAAGGGAAAGAGGGGAGGAGGGAGAAGGAAAAGAGGGGAGGGGAAGGGAAAGAAGGGAGGAGGGAGAGGGGGAAGAGGGAGGGGAGGGAATGGTAATGCGGAAAGGGGAAGGGGACGGGAGAGAAGGATATGGGCAAGAGAGGAGGGACGGAATAGAGAGGGTAAACGAAAGAAGGGATAGGACGGGAAGGTCAAGGGAGATGGAGGGCACGGTAAGAGGGGAACTTTAGAATAGAGGAGGATAAGAGGAAGATGGGAGGAGGGATAAGAGGAAGATGGGAGGAGGGATAAGAGGAAGATGGGAGGAGGGATAAGAGGTAGAGTGGAGGGCGGGCGAAAGAGTGGAAGGTAGTGGAAAAGGGGGAAAGGCGGGTAAGGCGAAAAAGGAGGGGAGGGGGGGAGGGGAGGGAGAGGAGAAGAGGGGGAAAGGAAGATGACAGACGGAAGGAGAGAGGAAATAGGAAAGAGACAAGAGAAGCTGAAGAAGAGGGGGGAAGAAAAGGAGGGGAGAGAGAAGAGGGCAAGAGTGTAAAGAGGTAAGGTGAGGGGAGGGAAGGGTAAAGAGAACGGAGAGGGCAAGGTAGGCAGGAGAGGGGGAAGGGCAAAGACGGAATGGAGCAGACGGGGCGAGACGCTAGTGAAGAGGAGGAGGAGGAGGAGGAGGAAATGGGAAAAACGAAGATAGTGAAGAAGAAGTAAGGGAAGCGAGTAGAAGGAAGTGTAGGAAAGGAGAGGGAAAGGGAGGGAGAGTATAGGTGAAGGGATTGGGTAGGAAAGACAGTGAGACGGAAGGGGTACGAGAGAGGAAAGAGGGAGGGAAGGTGTAAAGGAGGAAAGAGAAAGAGAGAGAACTTTTTTTTTATGCAAGGAAGAAGGAACCAAAGGCCATGGGTCCGCATACTGTTCCTTCCAAGAAAAAAACAAAAACAATACGAAAGAGAGCCAAATTCAAGATCCGTTCATTTCGAGATGCCTGGACACACTGCGTTTGAAAGACTGGAGATCATAGGAAGTAGGGAATACAGACAGAGGAAGACAGTTCCAGAGTTGACCAGTTGCATAAATGAAGGATTGGGAGTAACGGTTAACTCTTGCATTAGAGAGTTGGACAGAAAAGGGATGAGAGTTTGTTGCTAGACGGGTGCTACGTGCCCGTCGTAGAGGTGGAGGGATGCAAGCAGACAGCTCAGAGGAGGAGAGTGAGAGGGAGAGAAAGTGTAAAGAAGGGGAGAGAAGGGGAGTGAATGGACAGGGGAAAAGGGGGCAAGCAAAAGGGTAGGAAAGTGAGCAGGTGGTCAGGGAAAGGGTAAAGGGAAGGGAGGGAAGAGGAAGGTAGGTGTAGAGTGAAGGGAGGAGAGTGAGAGGGGAAGGGAAATGGCAGGGAAGGGCAGAGAGGAGGTAAGTGACAGGGGATAAGAGGAAGGGGTGGTGAGAGAGGGAGGAGGGGAAGGTGAAGGTGAAGGGGAAAGGGGGAGAAGGGGAAAGTATGTGAGGGGGAAGGGAATGGAGGGAAGAAGTGGTAAGTGAGAGCGGGGGAGGGAAGGGAAGAGAGGGGAAAGGTAGCTAAGGGGGGAAGGAAGGTGAGAGAGAGGGGTGAAGGAAGGTGGAGGAGAGGGGAGCGAGGGAAGGTGAAGGGAGGAGTGGGGAGAGGAGGGGAGGGTTGGCCACGGAGACGCTGGGGTAAGATAGATGCCACCCCGCCACTCTATATGATAATGTTAGGTGATGGCCAGCACCGGGGGGAGGGGGAGGGCGAGTGGGGAGAGGGAGGGGAAAGAGAGGGGGTGGGGGAAGGAGAGGGGGGAAGAAGGGGGTGCAATAGGGGGGAGTTGGGAGGGGGTTGAGAAGGAGGAGGGGATACTGGAGGGAGAGGTGGGGAGGAAGAGGGAATAAGAAGAGGTGAATGGGGAGGATATATAAGATGGAGGGACATACAGAAAAGGAAGGTGTATATAGACAGAAAAACAGAGTATGCAGGAACAGGAGGGGCTGGATAGGAGTGGATGGCATTGTAAGGAAGTGGGTGTATTCAGGTGGGGATAGGGTGTATGAGAGAAGGGGGTGTAGGAAGGAAGTGGATGTAGGAGGGAAGGGGAATATTGGCGGGGGGAAAGTAAGGAGTGGGTGTATTCAGGAGGGGTGTGTACTGAAAGGGAGGCGGGTGTATGAAAGGGAGAGAAAGGAGTACACAGGAGGGGGAACAGAATATCATATACAAGACAGGAGGAGATATATGGATGGGGAAGGAAAATTTCAGAGGGATTGGAGTAAATCAACAACAAACATAGAAGAGAAAAGGGTTACATAAATCACAAGATATGAACAAGGGAAGAGATATGAGAGAAGGGGGAAGAGACATAAGAAAGGGAATGTGACAAATGAAAAGAGGAAGTGATGAAGAGGAGAATAAAATAATACAGTATACAGAGGAGAGGCAAAAGATATAGACAGGAAGAGGTATATATATGAAAAAAGGAGTTAAAGAAAAATAGACAACGATATCAAAAGTACAGAAAGAACTAAGTTGTAGAGGAAAAATTATTTGAGGGAAAATATCATAAGTAAACTATCCACTATATCTGAAAGGTAGTGATACAAGAAGACATATCAACAATACTCGTAAGAAGAATTTGGAGACAAAGAAGAGAGAAAGAAGGATAAAGAGTGAGAAGAGAAGGTTAGGGAAGATGAAAAAATATACGGGGAAGGCGAAGTATGTATATCAGAGGAGACGTAGATGAGGAAGGGATTAAAAGAAAAAAAAAAAAACAGCAGAGGAACACAGATGAAGAGTGATGAACATAAGTTAGAGAATATGTGAATTACGTGTATACAGGAACTAGAAGAAAGAGGATAGGGGATACACCAGAGAGAATAAGAGACAGAATGCCTGGATTATGAAGCAAATGGAAAAAAGCAGCGGAAAAGGACACAGTGGGAAGATTATGAGATAATACATAGGACGAGGGGAATGGGTGTGTGTAGGAGAATGGGAAAACAAAAATGAGAAAAAAATGACGGCAAGAGGAAAAGGATTATGCAAGGGATTATACGAAGAGGGACTGTGTGGAGGAGGAAGGAGGGGTATGTGGGAGGCTAGGAAATGTGTGACATGGGAAGGGGACATGGTGGAGGGGAAGAAAATGTTCGGGTGGAGATATGTGGTAGGGTAGGGGATGTGTGGGAGAAAAACAACTGTTGAAGAGGGTAGGATATACAATTAAAAAAAAAAAAAGGAATTTTTGGGGGGAGGGGGAAAAAAGATTAAATAAAAAAAGAAAAGGGGGGAGGTGGAATGGATTTGACGATGGTAGGAAGAGGAAGGATAAGGGGGGGGAATAGACAAGAAAAAATATAGGAATGGGCGAGGGAAGCATGCATGAATACAGAAGAGACTATGAATTGACTGCAAGGGAAGAATGTCAGCTGACCTACTAAAAAATATATATATATCTATATATTTAATTGTATCCTTGTCATTTACTACGATTTTACTCGGCATTGTTGAAAATCTGCGAACAATGAAGGTTTAAAAAATTGCTCTTTTCAGCCTCTCCCTTATTTGAGGTGTACTTCCAACTCGAAATACAAATGCATCGTGGTAGCCTGAATAAATAGAAGGTTGACGTCATTGCAGTGAATGGGTTCAGAAATGAGGGATGTTAAACGATAAGCCACAAATGAGTGTTATGCATAGGTAAGGGCATTCCTACGCAATGTGTAAACATGACATAATACATCTCCTTTTTTATTTAGCACACAACTGCAAATACCTTCATTATCATATTTTGTTTCACACTCTAATGAAAATTCACCGAACCATCCTACCACCTACTTATTACATTATCCCACACTGTACATGAACAACCAATAGCCATCTCTTTGTTAATATCCCCACGAAGTATCATGTGACCCACAGTAAAACGACCCTGGGAGGGTAATGAAACTTAGGTAGGAAATTCCCTAGACTATTGTAAGGCTTAAATGGATAATTTTTCTCAAGCAAAAGGCATTAGTTGTTCTGATTGGGCCGGACTGGGTAAGAAGGGTCTGAATATACTTTAAGTGGCTTGAGTGGACGTAATCAGATAAAAAATGAACTTGAATGGCTCTCAGTAAAGTTAATGGCCCTGAATGGCCCTGAACTACAACAATGCACCTACATGAACTGGTGACCATTT
>JAGKTI010026047.1:0-13737 GCA_018397915.1 Birgus latro | reverse complement strand
AAAAAAAAAAAAAAAACATGGATGGGGTTGTGAAGGAGGTGCAAGGTAGGTCAGTGGATGTGGGGGTGGCTCTAATGAATGAGAGTGAGATGTGGAAAATTCCGGTGTTGTTTGCTGATGATACAGAATTGTTGAGTGAAGGTGAATGGGAGTAGCAGTGTTTAGTGAATGAGTTTGGGACAGTGTGTAAGAAGAGGAATCTGAAAGTCAATGTGAATAAGAGTAAAATTATGGTGTTTGAGAGGAATGAAGTCACAGAATGCACAGTGAGGTTGGATGGTGAGGATATGGAGAATGTGAGTGCATTCAAGTACTTGGGTGGTGTGATGAGTAAGGATGGAAGTTTGGGGGATGAAATACTTGAAAGGGTACAGCAGGGAAGGAAGGTTGTTGGTTCACTGAGAGCAGTGTTGAGAAATAGGGAGGTGAATATGGAAGTCAAGAAGTCACTGCATGATAGTATTGTGATTCCTACCCTGACGTATGAAAGCGAGGTGTGGACCTTGCTAGAGGGTAAGAAGTCAAGAGTGAGAGCAGTGGAAATGAGTTACTTGAGAGGAGCATGTGGAGTGACATGGAGGGACACGTTGACGAATGAAGAAGTGAAGGAACATTGTGGGGTGGATGTGGATGTTGTTGAGAAGATTAGGAAAAATACACTGAGGTGGTTTGGACATGTGGAGAGAATGAAAGACTGACCAAGAGGGTGTATGTAGGTGAGGTGGAGGGAGGGAGAGGGAGGGAAAGACCGAGGATGAGGTGGAGGGATGAAGTTGAGAGGCATATGAGGGAGGATGGAGTGAGCTGGGGGGAGGGTAGGCAAATGGTGGGTGACAGAACGACTTGGAGGCATTTTGTCTGCGGCCACCCTTTGCGGGATTAGGGTGTTGGGCTATAGATAGATAGACTAATATAAAACAAGTTGTTTCTGATTAGCTTTCCAGACTATTAAATTCTGAATAATCAAATAACTGGACCGTAGAACATCTGCTGTAGGCTGTTTACACTTCAGGTGAGGGAGGTGGAGGAGGGTCACTTGGAGCTGACCTTTTGGCACTGCGTATGATCCAGCCAGATCACCCAGACAGTCTCATCCCAACCAACCACACTCCCACTGGCCTTGAACATGCTGCCATCCTAGCTGAGTCTAGTGGAGATGATAAGGATACTGCTGCTTTTGTGCCATGTGACTCTGGACCTTTCGGTCAGTGGTGACATACATTTTTCTGTTTTATAGTCAGTAGTTTGGTGTACTGGTATTCTTTAAGTTGCAACAGCCACCACTAACCTCCACACAAAGCCATAACCACTGTAGCACATCTGCCATAATTTATTGAAGATTTTTGTCATTTTGCAGGTTATTTCCTATAGCTCTGGCAGAATGAGACAATACAACAGCTGTGCTTCCTTTTTTTTTGTTTTTTTTAAGTATCATACTATTCTAGTAATACTCTCTTGTTATAGCTCATCATTTAAAATGAGGAGATGGCAGTTTTAGGTTAACCTAAACAAACTGTTGCTTGAAGAGTGGGTGCTGTTATTTATCGTTCTTGTATGTAAGGCACAGAAACTGATTTAAAAATTACTAACCCTTCAATCTGGTGACTTGTTTTATTGATATATTCATTTTTAAGATGAATATATTATTGGAAGTGAGGAAGTGTCATTTCCACTCATCAGCACGTTATGTATTTTTTGTATCATTAGAAACAGAATCATGATATGCCCCCCTTATTTATGTAGATTTTGTACATAGACATCTTTGCTATTCCTCATAATCATGCACACCTTACCTTCTATTATATTATTCTGGTTGCTGATACAGTAGGTGTGTGATGAGACAGTAGGATAGTTACTGGAGAGTTATGTGTTGATTAGTTGTAAATGAGTGGTAAGAGTAAAATAAGAACAGGCAAGAGGGAAGGAAGTTGTATCAAGGTGATAACCTGTAATACTTGAAGTATATCAGAACTTTCTAGCTTGTATTTATGGAAATGGTGTGGAGGAACATGAGTCATGAGCAGTTATTAGAACAGCACTGTACAAAGACTTCTGTACCATAATATACTGTTATTTCTTGAATAATTAATATATGGAAATGAAGTATATTATACCATAGTCCATTTTCTTTATTTATGAAGAATTTTCTGTCCATCTCAGTTCTTTTATCTCTTTCTGCATGCAGCGGAGAAGTTCCTCAGTGACGAGACTTACTTGGCCAAGCTGGCAGGCGTGTATGAATCCCAGTGTCATGCTTTCTTCTCCCTCCTCACCAGGTTACATTTTAAATACAGTACTGGGTGCACATTCAAAAGAAAAGTTGTTGTATATGTTAGTCATTTTGTATGCCTCAGTTTCTTAAACAAATTGCTGAGATTTTGATGTTGGAAGTGTTGGAAAGACAGTGCCATTCATTATCATCATGATCATCATCATCACCATCATCATCATCCAGACCTCATGCCTCCTTTTTGTGCTATTAAGGATGGAGTGTCATAGGGTTCAGAGAACAAGAAAAAAATCTGGTAAAAGGAGAAACTAACTATAAGTTTTCCCAATTAATCCCTGCTAGACTGATTCTTTGTAAAGTAGTTTATCTCCCCAGAGTCATTGTTTCAAAACCTTTGTAAAATGTACCACATATGAGACTTGCAGCATGGCCCATGCAGACCCTCATTGTGCTTCATATGAGGTTTGCAGTGTGGCAGGGGTTAAGTGAGCTACACTTTCATTCGCTCACCATTCAAATCCCGGAATCCTGACTTCACCCCACCAGCATAAACCTCCACACCATGCACTTCATGCCTCCTATCAGCCATCCTCCCTCATATTTCATTGTTACTGGGATGCTAACAGGAGGTCAGAAAGGTATAAGATAACGTATCATCCTTAGAAATGAAAACAAACACTGTTTTATACGTACATCATTAATTTATTCATTCATCATCCAATCCTACGTAGCGTAGGAGCCTGGGGCTAGGCAAGTTGTCCTGACATTTAAGATGAGAGTTACCAGCCTCACACATCCCTGAGTGGCATTAAGTGAGCAATAAACCCCAACCATCCCTTGGATATAAACCATCACTGGCTCAATCTGATTGGAGCGCCATAATTACCCACTAAACCACCAGGTGCCAAAATTTGGTCATAAGGTTACCACCCAGCGTAGTAAAGGCTTTCCTGGTGTACAGGAAACCATTTGGCTTGTCACTCAGTGCAGAGTCACTCACAGGCAGAAGGAATAGGAAAGAATGAAGGAAAGAAAGACATAAGAGGGAGTCTAAAGTTGCCCATAAGCAGAAGGACAAGGAAAGAATGAAGGAAAGAAAGACAGAAGAGGATGGAAGGGAAGAAAGATGGAAGAGGGGAAAGGGCAGACACCTGAGAGCAGTACTACATAGAATGAGTGGATGGTGAGTGCCCCCCACCTACCACACTGGAAAAAAAAAAATGATAATAATAAGAGTTTGTAATTACTGATTGTATGTGTTCTTTCTACTATTTTCTATTTCTTATTGCTGAATTTGTAGTGAAAACATGGGCACTCAGTAGGCTATATTTTTTAATAAATCTTAAATGTCAGGACCAACTTGTCTAGCCCTGGGCTCTTATGCTCCTCATGGGGCAACATAGGATTGGATGATGGATGGATAAATACATTTTAATCTTTTTTGAAACACAAAAAATAGACTTCAGAATCAGACAGAGGCCATTGGGAAGGAAATGGTGGGACGTCAGGCAAAGCTAGAAGCACGACTACAGGAAATTCAACAGCTGCAGGAGAGAGCTAGAGGAGCGGGACACACAGAGCAGCTGAGAGACCTAAAGACACTTATTTCTGAGTGGCCTCGAGTATCAGGGGACGAGGGGGCTCGGTCGCAGCTCCAGCAGTTGGTTGCACAGGTGGGGTAGATGGCAAAATGGCAAAGATGTACTGCACAATACAGTACCATACTTGAGGTAAGCACTGAATGCAGAGAGATGACCTAGGGTTTATTTGATGTCTTTCTTGGTTCTTTCTCTGCATTTAGTGTCTTTCTGCAAGCTGTTATAGCCTATGCTGTTTCTTATTCACTGTTGCTTATTGTTTATTGATCTGGTTTTTACAAATGATCATTTATATTTTACACTTATGTGAGCATGCACAAATACATTACCTGGTCAAATGCTTAAAAAAAACTGAAGGAGCTGCTGTACTCGTTTTTGCTTAACTCTTCCATTATCACCACTTAGTTTTATGTTATAATACCATGAAATTTTGTCAGCCATTTTTTACACCCTGTATATGTGCTTGTCTAAGTACATCATGTCCATGTTAAGTGTCACCTTATGTATGTTATTATTTGCTGTTGTTTCCTCAGTAAATTGCAGAAATGTTGCCATTTAATTTTCCACTGATACCGGTGAAGCTGGCATGCCATTACTCCAATACACCTGTACAGCAGCAGATATTCTGTATGGAACAGTTGTGATATATTTGATAACATCCCAGACATCCAACAAGGACAATCTCTGTGCACTATTATACCCAGTTAACCCCTGCAGCCCAGTGGTATGATATTTAAGTTATTCCTGCTACCTCCAGTCATTTTTATTTAGCTGAAGGGGGATGTGTATCACTTTAAGGGTTAGATAAAACTTTCATTAATCCCATTAATATGATGACTATCCTAAGTTGAATAACATTGTTTGGAAAGAGCAAGAATTAAATGAAAAATGCACCACTGAATTCACCCTTGAATCCACATGATGCCTTTTTCAATTTAGGAAAGGTGTTTTGCACCGAATGAATTTATTGAGGTTATATCTAATCCCATCTAATTCAAAAAGTCTGTCCTGAGCTTAATAAAATCACCAGGAGATAGCATGATTAGGATGAAAAAGTCATCCCAGGGGTCAGTGGGTTAAGGCATTTTTTTTTTTTTTTTTACTATACCAAACTCTGTTCGCTTTAACTAGGCAAAAAATGCTATCTTTCTATCCCGAATGCTGACCTGTAATGAGATTAACACTAGAATATGATACTATTGTAGTAAAAGAATGCCATGGAAAGAACATAGGGCCATAGTACTGTTTTCTTCCCCCATTGAATTAGGGGAAATAAACTGCAAAAGGACTAATATCTCCATCGAGTTAAAATTATGAAATCTACTGTAGATTGCAGAGGTGGTAAGTGACGTGTTTGGGTCAAGCAAATACTCCCCCTTGGTGCCACAGTCCCAGCCAGCAGAATCACCAACACTCAAGATGACTCCCACTAAGACCTCTAATGAACAGAAAGGTCAGTAAGAGAGAAGCTCTAGAATATCAAAATTTTTTACATGCAATAGGTACTGTGAATTTGGGAGAAGTGGCAAATCGACTGTATAGGTAACAATGGATCCTCAGCAGGCAGT
Source organism: Birgus latro (assembly GCA_018397915.1). Classification (NCBI taxonomy): domain Eukaryota; kingdom Metazoa; phylum Arthropoda; class Malacostraca; order Decapoda; family Coenobitidae; genus Birgus; species Birgus latro. The sequence goes on along the minus strand of JAGKTI010026047.1, from coordinate 8,341 downwards.
TTTGTTTTATTTGATTTACTGAGGACCTAATAGCAAAAAAGGATATAAAAAGAGGCTACTTATAATGACAAATCTCTCCTTATTAGATGTCACTCACACTGGAAAAAATTACTTAACATCACTATTAAGTATTTAATCCTTGAATTGGGACACCAGAATTGAAGAGAGTGTATGAAGATGGTATGGTCATGTGGAGAGAATGGATGACAATAGAGTGGTGAAAAAGGTATATCTGAGTGAATTTGAATGAGGGAGGAGGCAAGTTAGGCCAAGGAGAAGGTGGAGGGATATGGTGGGTGAGTGTGTGAGGAAGAGAGGTATGGAAGTCAGTGAGGCTGGGGGACTGACAAGGGATTGAGCAGGCTGGATGAATGTTGTTGCATGATCAGGGATTTGGCACCCCATTTTAACGTGACAGTGTTCAGCTTGACTCTATCGGACACATTTTTATGGAGCTACAGAATGTGGTGAAAGTTTTTGGCATATCAAATAGAGCCAGGATTCCAAGGGCTGGAATGATCAGCGAATGGAAATGTTGCCCATTGGACTGGGCAAACTTGGGCTGTCTGGATGTTGCTACTCCTCACCCTACCTGAGGGTGGGAAAGGAGGTCTGGATGATGATGATGATGACTGAATGGGTTCATCTTTTCAGTCCATTAACATAGGCTACTTTTAATTTTATTCTTGCTACCATTAGACAATTTTAATCAAGACAGGGAAGAAGTCTTCCCATGGGGGTTACTGAAGGATATAATCTAATCCCTTGAGGTTCAGATCTTAAGATGAATAAAATCACCTTGACATTTTTTATTCTGTTCAGACTACCATTAAACATACTTCTTCAACTTTGGAGAGACCTCTCTCATGGAAAAAGTTAAGTTTCTGGAATTACATGACTCCTTAGCAAGTCAGTGTCATAAAAAACAATGCAGAAAAGGATTTGAATTTAAGTAACCCCTTTACCATGGTAACATCTATTCGATTTTCTTGAACTGGAGGAGTTAGGTATGCAACAGTCTTTACTAATTGAATAAGGCCATCTAGAGGTAGAAGAAATGAAATATAAAGTATAGTACAGTATATCCTCATGTTAAAAGAATTAACATAAATTTTAGGCATATAAAAATGATGATGTGTCCCTGATCAGAAGAGTAATTTCTCCCATAAATGTCCATAGGGAATGACAGTCCATCAGAAGAGGTGAATGTGAATGAGCCAAGAGTGAGTACGAGCATGGGTCAGGAGGCACTGCTGGCCCTTCTGGAGGCCCGGGTGACTGACCTCTGTGCTGAACTCGACACAATTGACCCAGCTCTCAGGGATTCCATTTTCCTGGTAAGTTTTGTGGGGAGTGGAAAGAAGGTGTACAGAGAAAAGTAGTAATTGGTATCTCCCCAGCAGACAAAATGCATGGACCCGTCCGTAATCATGTTGTTCGTATAATTTATGAAGGCTCCAACATGTTTGTATGCATTGACCTTGGTCACCTAATGGTGGCTTTCCACACTGCTTGATCTCTGGTAGCCTCCCTGTTCAGTCTCTTATTCCTGAGGTAGCACACTATGACCTCATCCCATGTCTTTTTTGGTCTACCTCTCACAGTCCTACTCTTGACATTCACACCTTTCACCTTCCACACACAATTGTCATCCTCCATCCTCTCGACATGCCCAAACCATCTCAGATATATGGAAGAATTATTACAGAGAAAGTAAGAGAGATATCAGAAGTCCTAGTGAGTGATGAACAGGGTGGCTTTAGGAGCGGCAGAGGATGTATGAATCAAATATTTGCAGTGAGACAGATAGCAGAGAAAGCTTGTGAAAAGGACCATAAAGTGTTTATGGTATTCATGGATCTGGAAAAAGCATATGACAAAGAGGACAGAGAGGGATTGTGGAAAGTTCTGTGCATGTATGGTGTAAATGGTAAGCTGCTAGGTGCCGTCAAGAGTTTTTATGATGATAATGAAGCATTTGTAAGGGTTAATGGGCATCTAAGTGAATGGTCCACGATCGGTGTGGGCATTCGACAGGGTTGTGTGATGTCCCCATGGTTGTTCAATATATATATGGGTGGGGTGATGCGAGAAATAAAAACATGAGTAATGGAGAGGGGGATGGTGTTGGTAATGAATGGTGATGGATGGAATATCTCAAATTTGTTGTATGCTGATGATGCAGTACTGCTTGCAAATACCGGACAAGAACTTGGTAGGCTAGTGGAGAGTTTTGCTGATGTCTGTGAGCATCGTGCCTTGAGAGTAAATGTAGAAAAGAGTAAAATGATGGCTGTTGAGAGAGAAGGTGTCTCCCAGTGCAATGTTACAGTGAGTGGAGAGAGACTGGAATTGATAACAGAGTTCAAATACCTGGGTACAGTGATAGAAAAGAGAGGAAAATGTGCGACAGAAGTGGAAAGTAGAGTGACACAAGGAAGAAAAGTAGCTGGTGCAATGAAGGCCTTGATAAGAAACAGAGGCTTGAGTGTTGCAGCTGCACAAGGCTTACATGAAGGAGTGTCAGTGTCAACTTTAACATATAGATGTGAGACTATGGTTTGGCATGAAAATGAAAAGTTAAGAGTAAGAGCAGTGGAAAAGGAACTTTTGAGGAATGTATGTGGAGTACAGAGGTTGGATAGGATACAAAATAATGTGATTCGTGAAAGATGTGGAGTGAGGAAGTTGGTGGACTCCAGAATTGAAGAGAGTGTACTGAGATGGTATGGTCATGTGGAGAGAATGGATAACAATAGAATGGTGAAAAGGTATATCTGAGCGAATTTGAAGGAGGGAGGAGGCGAGGTAGGCCAAGGAGAAGGTGGAGAGACATGGTGGATGAGTGTGTGAGGAAGAGGGTCTGGAAGTCGTTGAGGCTAGGGAACTGACAAGAGATTGAGCTGGCTGGATGAATGTTGTGAGGAGAAGTGCATGATCAGGGATTTGGCACCCCTTTTTAACGTGGCAGCATCTGAATTGACTTTGTCGGATACGTTTATGTGAAGCTACAGAACGTGATGAATGTTTTTGGCGTATCCGATAAAGCCAGGATTCCAAGGGCTTGAATGATGAGTGACTGGAAGCGTGGCCCATTGGACTGGGCAAATTTGGACTGTCTGGACATTGCTACTCCTCACCCTGCCCTAGGGTGGGAAAGGAGATCTGGATGATGATGATGACATATATTGTTGGAGGTTGAGGTAGGTTTGTTCCTAGTACAGGTATTACATGAGAAAGTAGTGTTCAGTTCCCCTACTCACTCTTTGAGTATCACAAATCAGAAGTTCCTGACTGTGTTCTCTGAATGCACCAGAACTGTGAGCAGGCACGAGCAGCCAGACTGAAGGAGGAGAAAAGGGTGCGTGCAGAAACCCGCCGGGCAGAGCGTAAACAAAAGCATCTGGAGCGTGCACTAGCTGAACCACCACAGCGACCACTCTGAGGCCAGACTGGGCATGAGAGTTGTGTACATGACTGTAAATTGAAGTGGAGTTATAGTACCTCCATTACCAGGCATGTTCTTACATGATAATGTGGAAAGTATACCTTGTGGCATGTAGTTGGTAGGCTGTACTGTGTAAGAATTCTTAGGATTGCACAAAACCAAGATGAAATAAAGATACAGCATTGACGATGGCAAGTGAAGAAATAGAGTATGTTCATATCTTCTTGTCAGACAATGAGTTATATGGTTGAGCCATGTTTAGTAGCTCATACTGTATTTTATAGCTGTGTAAAATTGATCCTCATCCAAACTTGGATTTTAATTCTTGAGGCATGAATCATAGGACATCATGGATTTACTCTCCCTCTCCCCTATTTTTCTTTTGCAGTATCCTGCAAGCTACTGTTCATGCACACAGAATATATTATACGGTGCTTCATGGAAATTGGTAGTACCAGGATTTGATTGTTTTATTTTTAATACAGTAAAGCAAGGGTTGGTATCAGTGTGAATCACTGAGAATATTAAGTGTAGTGTGAGTCAAGTACAGTTCCTGCGAAAGTATCTTAACCACCTGTAAATTTTGAATTGATAGACATTTACTTTCAAGGGTAAGGACAATAACCATCCACCATAACCCTTTGGGTGCTGGGATCTGTCTCGACTGAGCAAAATTATGGTTCGTCATCCTAAATAAGATATAAAGTTTGGGAACTTTGCAGTCCCTGGATCCCTTGAAAATTGCCATTTTGGGCTACTTTTTTTGCTAGTTACTGTGAAAACTAGTTATGGCTTCATAAAATTTGGAACTAAATGGGTCTGCTTATCCCTTTGAACCTGAGGATATCTTTTTCATTTTATTTTTTATTTTTTCCCATCTCCTGACAACTTCACTCAGCCAAGGATACTCTTTGAACTGGAGGGGTTGAACATTGCATTAATAAATCCTTTCAGTATGAAAGACTTTTCCTACGTTGATTAATTTGATTAATATCATCCGGTAGCAGTAAGAATAATCTAAAAAAGATGTCACCCAGATACAGGTGGTTAACAGGCTTTGCTGTGTTGGTTATTATGTAGGTAAAATAAGACTCAGTTTGCATGGGCCAGATTTGTGGCAAACATTTTACATGCAAAGATAAACCCTGATCTGACCCAGTAACTAACTGACTAACACACACACACACACACACACACACAGGTCGCAGAGGGAGAGAGACGGAGCTGCTCCTGGATCGAGGGGAAATAATCGCAGAACTAGCAGCGAAAAGGAGATAGCCTATTGTGATTATGTGGTTGAATGCGTGAGTGGTGGTCCCGTCGGATATTAGATTTAAAAAACGCAAGTTTCGGCCCTAAAAATACAAGACAAAGTGAAAAAGAAAGTTTCCATATGGTTGCATCATGGCGGAGAGAGACGGAAGATTGTTTACAACTGGCGAGGGGGAATTTGTGGGCTTCACCGAGCTAAATATAGGCAAAGGAAGTGATAAGCTGCAAGAAACGAGAGTAGCAGGAGTAGAGAAAACGGCGGAGAGGAATGTCCAGGAGTTAAAAAAGGTATGGGAAGTAATTAAGCAGCTGCAGGAACGGACCATAGAGCAAGAGAGAGAGATCAAAGTCCTACAGAATAGACTGGAAAAAGTGAACACACGTAGTGAGGAACAAGAAAAAGATGTTACAGAATTAAAGGCGAATAACGAATCCGCATCAAATGAAATAAAACAGCTGAAGAGGGAGAATAAGAGGTTGGAAGAAGAAAGGGACAGAATAAAAAGTAAACTAGATGAATACGAATCAAAATCGAGGAGGCAAGATGAGCATATTCAGGAAATTAAGGAGCAACATAAGGGATGGAAGAAAATACAGGAGGAAGGAAATGTAAATTTGAAGGAAATCATAGAACAACAAAGTAAGGAAAAAGTGGAGAAGGAAGTGGTTAGAGTACTAAGAAGTAGAGAATCTTTGGTCAGGGATGTAGCAGACAAGAAAAAATGTGTGATAATCTCAGGAATAAAAGAAAAACGAATGACAGTAAGATCTGAAAGAGAGAGAGAGGAACTGAGCAAGGCTAAAGAAATAGTAGCAGTGGTTATGGAAGGAAACAATGAAGCCCAAGAAGAGATTGAAGAAGTGTTTAGGTTAGGAAAGTACGAGGATGGTGGGGCAAGGCCCTTGAAAGTAAAGTTTAAGTCCCAAGTAATAGTGAATGAAATCATAAGTAGAACGTGGAAATTGTCAGAGAAAGAGGGGTTTAAAAATGTTTGGATTAGGAGAGATGCAAATGAAGAGGAAAGAGCTAAATTAAAGGAGTTAGTAAAGGAAGCAAAGATAAAAAACGAACAACGAACGGAGAAAGAGAAGACAGAGTTCTATTGGAGAGTTATGGACCAGAAATTGAGAAAGTGGTACCGACGGAAGGAAGGAGAGACGAGAGAATAAAAAACGATGAAAAAAGTTTGAAAGTGGCGTACACAAACATTGATGGACTAATATCGGCAAGGTTAGAAATCAATGATTTTTTGAGGGCACATGAGCCTGATGTTATGTGCTTTGTAGAGACTAAATTGAAAGAAGATATTGATATTCATATGGGAGGTGGGAAATACAAATTATGGAGAAGAGACAGAAAAGAAAAAACGGGAGGAGGAGTGATGATAGCAGTGAAGGACAACATAAACGTAGATACTGTGGAAATTGCAGAGGGCAGGGCCGAAGCCATAAATTTGAAACTAGAAACTGGGGAGAATGGTAAGAGAGATATGGCAGTGGTATATGTTCCCCCTAAGACGAGAGCATGGAATGACGATGAATACCAGGAGATGTTGTCAGACATGGTTAGTTATCTACAGAAAGTGATCGAGAAAAGCAACAATATAATCCTAATGGGTGACTTTAATTGTAAAGAGGTGAACTGGGAGGAATGGGACTCGGGAGGCAGCGAAGATTCGTGGGGCACTAAATTGTTAAATATAGCAATGAATAATGTAATGACACAGTGGGTTAAAGAAGAGACACGATTCAGAGGTGATGACACACCAGCAAGATTAGAATTGCTACTATCCAAAGAACCTGATGTAATTGAATCATTAAATTATCTGTGTCCTATAGGAAAAAGTGATCATGTGGTCATTGAGTTCCAGATGATAATAGGGAACGTGGTGCCAAGAGATGAGCTTTATAGGCAAGGAAGATACAACTTTGGGAAAACAAACTTTGCAGAATTGAGAAAATTTTTTGAAAATGCGGACTGGAGAAAATTCAGAGAAACAAGAGAGATACAGAGGAAGTGGGATATCTTTTTAGACCTCTACAATCTGGGTGTGGAAAAATATGTGCCAAGAGTAAGTGGGAAAGAAAACAGGAAAAAGGTGTGGTTTAATAGAAGGTGTATAATAGCGAAAAAAGAGAGGGACATGGCATGGAACAAATGGAAAAAGAGAAGTAATATCAGGAAAAAGGAAGAATATAAAAGAACTAGAAATGAATATACAAGAATACGTAGAGAGGAAGAAAGGAACTTTGAAAAAGGTATAATTGACAAATGTAAGGATGAACCCAAATTGTTTTATAGATTTGTTAATGGCAAATTGAAGCAAAGGGAAGGAATCACCAAACTGAAAGTAGAAGGAGAGGTCTACAAGGATGCAGTAATGCAAGCTGAAGTAATGAACAGATGTTTCCAGTCGGTTTTCACTAAGGAAAGGGAGTTTGTGGAAGGAGAGGGAATGATAAGAAATGTAGTGATAAAAGATATAAAAGTGGAAGTGCAGGAAGTGTATAAATTACTGAGAGCTCAAGATGTAAGGAAGGCCCCAGGACCGGATGGAATCTCTAATTGGGTACTGAAGGAATGCAGAGAACAACTGGCGGATAAGATTCACAATTTAATTGTGTGCTCCTTGGAAGAGGGGAAAGTGCCTCGGGAATGGAAGAGGGCAAATGTGGTGCCAATCTATAAGGGAGGAAACAAGGAAGAACCCCTGAATTATAGACCAGTGTCCCTAACCAGTATGGTTGCGAAATTGTGTGAGAGAATCCTGAAAGATAGATGGATAAAATATCTGGAAGAGATGAATATTTTGACTGAAAGTCAGTTTGGATTCAGAAGTGGAATGTCATGTGTTTCCAACTTGTTGAGCTTCTACTCAAGGGCGATTGACGTGCTACAGGAGAGAGACGGTTGGGTGGATTGTGTGTACTTAGATCTGGAGAAGGCCTTCGACAAAGTACCCCACAAGAGACTATTATGGAAATTAGAGCATATAGGAGGACTTAAGGGAAGCCTCCTGGAATGGATGAGAGACTTTCTGAGTGACAGACAAATGAGGACAGTAATAAAGGACAGGACATCTGGATGGAGGGAAGTAACAAGTGGTGTCCCACAGGGCTCGGTGTTGGCACCAGTAATGTTCTTGATTTATGTAAATGATATGGTAGATGGAGTGAACAGCTACGCAAGCCTGTTTGCTGATGATGCAAAGATCTTGAGAAAGGTAGAGGTTGAAGAGGACTGTAAAATGCTACAGGAGGATCTGGATAGGATATATGATTGGAGCCGGATGTGGGAAATGAAATTCAACGCAAAAAAATGTAAAATATTGGAAATGGGTAAAAGTACCAAGAGGCCATCATTGAATTATTTGATGGGTAATGAACCAATTAGAAAAGCGAGAGAAGAGAAAGATTTGGGAGTGCTGGTCCAGGATAGTTTGTCACCTGAAAAGCACATAAATAAGATAGTGAGAGAGACATATAAACTCTTGACCAATATAAGAGTGGCATTTCATTACATGGATGAGGAGATGATGAAAAAATTGATAGTGGCCATGATCCGGCCCAGGTTAGAATATGCAGCAGTAGTGTGGTCCCCACACAAAAAGAAAGATATAA
>JAGKTI010026046.1:0-13738 GCA_018397915.1 Birgus latro | reverse complement strand
ATTCTTCTTCTAAGGTGAATATTTTGGACCTGAAAGAGTGGCAGATGACCTCATTCAACTGCTTCAGTACTAGAGTTGAGTAAAATCACTTGATAAAATCATGTGCGGGAGGGAAAGATAAAAAGACATGATAACGCTAAACTGGTTGGCTATAAATGAAGAAGCATCAATGTTAAAGCATGATGGAAGTTGCTTATTTCCCCGTCAAACCAAACTTTACCCAACTTGTGCTCTTAACGCTGCCACTATCAAGTTTTTTATGTTGATGGAAGGGTATAAAGAGTCGGAATGGGTAAATGAAAGCCTGCAACAGCCAGTGAATTAATCACCCCCACCTAAACCTAGACCTGTTTCCCTCAGAGGAGAGTTATACGGAATAAATGAGAAAAATAGGGCGGAAAAAAGTGGTATGACAATTATCGAACTCTTGACAAGAACGACTAAATATAAAAGTAAAATAAATCACAAATATCCGAAAAGAGCCAGGAAATAATAATAGGTGAACAACAAGGAGATCCAGACACATGAATCTTGCAGTGTGAGGTTCTTTTTGGTAATACATGGAAAAGAGAGACAGAGAGAAAAAAAAAAACGTGGTAAGAGCATCAGAGAAAGTGCAGGCAGACCGAGTGAAAAGACGAATAATGAAATATCAGTTTTGAATTTTGCAATATGATTCCTTGATTTTGAGAAGTTTACGGAATCCGTTGACTTTTTCCAATTAATCCTTCAGTACAATACGCTTCTTCAAACAAAATTCCTCTCCCTGATACGCCCTCGCACTCCACCCACTCCCCCAGCCCCCACCCCCCCACCCTGACCCCTGCTTCTCCCTCTCCCTCAGCTACCTCCCCTCCCCCCGCTCTCCCCTCTCCCTGAAGTACCCAACTCCTGCCACTCCACCCTTTCCTTCAGCCACCCCCCATCTGTTACCCCTCTCTCCAGCAGCCACCCCTCCCAGCAATTCCCTTTATTTCCCCCCATCCTTAACTTTCGTCAACCCTTCCCAGCTATCTCCTCCTCCTCAGTACCACCACTTACTCTCCCATCCCTCTAAATTTTCCCCAACCCTCCCCCTGCCTCCCCCCTCCCCCTCCTCTCCCTCTTCCCTTCACCCCCTCGTCATCCCACACACCTGTTCACAATCCTATAAAAGGTACGGCAGCCGAAAAGACCACCATTTTATCAGGTCAACAACAGATTAAAGAACAGTGAGCATAAAAACACAGGCCATTTGAGCGACGAGGCACGCAATCCACCTCGTTACGGGGAATCAGTTCGATGACATCAGCTTCAGTTGGCAGGGTTGGAATTTGTGGCACGGGGAAGGGGAGGATTAGGACGGGGTTAGGAAGGGGGGTGAGGGGGTTAGGAGAGGGGTTAGAGAGGGTTTCAGCGGGGGGGGGGAGGGGTTGGAATCTGGCTCTCGGGACGCTTGTTTTTCACCGACCCGATTTGCATTTTGTTCTTTGATGGAGATGAGTCAAAGAGTGGAGCTGGGATATGCAGGTGGAGGTCACTGGCACAGGCGAGGTCATGTTAAGTGTGTGCCGATATGAGGGTGGTCTGGAAATAGCACTCCACTAGACGTTATTATTTACTAAGCCTTATAAAAGAGTGCTGAGAAAAATACAATATACGCACACTCTATATATTGTAAAATACTGTACTATAGTCCGTTTACCTTAACTTGGTCTAGATATTTGTCATGTTGAAGCTTATTTTACGTAGCTCAATGGCAGACTAAGACAGTACTGTACCTCTGAATCCTTTCTACACAACTTCATCATGACTGGCATCGAATTCCAGTGTAAATCTGTCGTTACAAGTGAATATTCAGGATGGAGAAATGGCAGTTTGAGATCAAGTCAGAGAAGAAAGGGTAGAGTGGATGCACCAGACAGCAGCATAGATCCGGAGATGAAAGTCAGGAGGTAGAGACGAAAGACTTGAACAATTCATATGCCGGAATGGACACTGAAATATGTAAAGTCAGCTCCAAATTGCATGAGGTTGCGTTCATATTATTGCGCCGCGATTAATAGCTTTGTGCGGTACTTGGAACAATCAGTGTCAGAGATGAGAGAGCAGAATAATGAGGGTAGAGATACTAATTCTAAACTTAGCATGTCCCAGTATAAATGATCAAGTTATAGCCTTTTGAAAGAGGAGAGGCCAATCCATAGCTGAATAAAATCATCTGGATGAAGAAAAAATGAGTAAATAAGGTTGCCGAAGTCAGTAGTTTGTTATTAGAGACTATATTTTACCACAAATTACTAGAGGCCAATCCTTAGCTGGGATAAAATCGTCAGACAGGAGCAAAACTAGTCAATATTTCAGTCTGTAAAGGGTTGATATATATATATTCGTCGCGCAATCACCAGGCGGGAATATTAGCGCTGGAAGAACATCGACATGTGAACAGATTAAAGACAGCTGTGGCTTAGCTGTCCAGTTGAAAAGTCTTCTCTAAGGTGACTGAAATTGTCTGGTGGTAGCAAGAATGATCTAACGTAGGCAGTCACAGAGATGGCATGACATACCGTAGTGAGGAAAGTCAGTTAAAAAAATAAAAAAGAAAAAAGAAAAAAAAGGTTAATGCTCCTTTGTGCAGAAATGAGGGTGCTTTGCAGGGACAGCAACAACAGCAACATAAAAGCCAGTTATGAAATGCACAAAAAGTGCAGGCAGCGCCATTTGCATTCAGACAGAATGTTGCAGCCTGTAGCACTGGGACACAGTTGGATGGCAGTGCTGGAGAAGAGAATAAACCCTTTCAGAATGATAATCTGTTGTTTAGCTTAAGCTTGTTACCTGTGGGTTATTTGATCCAGTTTAAAGAAGATCTCTTGCTGTGAAAGAGTAATAATGAGGGTTTCATTTAATATCTTGAGTTAGAAAGCTCTGCTAAACTGAGTAGAACTGTATGGTAGTAGCAAGACGTGTAAAAGACGTCAACCATGAAGGAATTACTCCGTAAAGTAGAGGTTCTGGCTAGCGCACTAATATCTGTACGTATTTCAGGGAAGGCCTTTCGTAATTAAAGGAACAGAGACCTCTCCTTTACCCAGTCTCTGTTAGGGAGTTCTAAGTTGCTAGTTGTGGATAGCAGTTATGTGATCCAGAATCCCTGCATTGAATATTTGTTTAAAGTATACTGTGCTAAGTTCACTGAGCCAAATTATAACACGAAACGCTGGGATACAGAGGCGAGTTTATATATGTGAATATTTGTAAAAACTTTGATACTGAAATCAGTAGTGCGCAGTATGCAACAGCTATTCCAACTGGTGTGCACAGTGCTTCTTCATATGATCCGATCAGCACTATTATACAAGTGTCGGTCAGTAAAAGACATTGAGTGGTTTCGGTGATTTTAGGAAAGATGGTGCTGAATTAAGCAGAATAACAACACACTAGTTATAACGACAAAATGAAATACATCGAGTTATTTTATTATCAGAGTTAAGCCATGCTCAGCATATAAACCTTTAAGTAACATTAGATTACACTAATAGAAGAAACAAGTTGAGGTGAATGTAGGCAGAGTTGGAACTACTGAACTCTTTACACAACAACTGCAGTAATTCAATGCGTAAAAAAGGTTCTTGACTTTCTTTACAGTGAGCCAGAAAGCATAGCGTGTAACACAAGTACAGCAGGAAGGGAAGTGACAGAGAAGACTCATTATTCGTAAGAAAGTGGCCGCTAAATTCTTGAGAAAACAACCGCTCTAAAAATGCATGTGACTTACTTGGCTACAAACGAAACAAGGTAGCTGGGGGCCCATAAGAGAGCACAGTTATATCTAGTTTCGTCGTATCATAACCTATCATGTATGAATAATCCAAGAGCGCTGCGGACTCTGGCATAGGCTTGATAGTCCGTTTCCTGAGGCCCAGCAGTCCCCTACGTACTGTACACCTTCACGTCAACACCAGGGCACCAATACGCAGCAGCCATACTGACTACATGCTATAAAATGGTATTAGCGCGGGTGTTTTTGCTTCATGTCACTTGGTCTTGTTTTGCCTGTTTTAACAAGCTTCAGATAATCAGATTGCGTCCCGCCCTTGTCTGCGATCATGCTTGTATCTATTCATAAAACAGAGCAGATAACGTTTCTAACCATTTGACTGAGAACCTGGTTAGTAAACTTGATGGAGAGACAAGGTGCAGAATTATTTTAAAGGCCTGTCTACGGAAGAGGAGTTATTACCGTGAAGTGATGAAAATACCTGAAGGTTTTTCTGTTTAGGGCACAGTTCTTACGATGTGGCTTTACAGACAGAAAACGGATAGGTGGATAGATGGATAGTTAAGTAGACAGATAAACATATAGACTAATAGACAGTGACATAGATTAAGTTAATAAAAAGATGTAGTTGAATATCGACTGATAGGTAGACAGACAGAGACAGAGACATGGATAGACAGTTATGCTAATGTGGGAGAGGGAAAGTATCGGGTGAATTCTAGAGACAAAACCAGGACCAATTCTGAAATGCATAAAAGTTAGCAACAATGAACCCAACTTGTGCTTCACGGTCCCGGCACTTCGCAACAATAGTTTTGCCTGGGGGAAGTTAGGGGGCTTGGAGGAGCCAGCATCATACCCTCTGTTTGTTGGAATATGTTTATCTTGTTGGTAAAGACTGGGAGAGTGTGTGTGCTTGAGGTGGAGACGAGGAAGAGAATGGGGAGGAGAGAGAACGAGAATGAAATGGAGGGATGAGCTATAGAGGGATATACGGGAGGGACGGTGTGAGGTGGAGAGAAGGCAGCATAATAACGAAGGAAAGGGTGCCATGGAATCGATTCATTTTTTGGACACCCGTTCCTGGATTAAGGCGTCTGAAGTTAACCATAGATAGGTAGGTGGATAGATAGATTATGTTTGAACTGGGGACTGCATATTTTAAACTTAAATATTTAGAGTAAAAATAAGTTTATAGTGAGTGGGTGAGCTAGCATCATACCGCTGTTTGTTTTATGCCTGTCAATATACGTTTGAGCTGGGGATCATTTATGTAATTTAGACTTACTGACCCATGTTTTCAGTGAGATAAGTTAGGCGGCCTTGTTTGTTCGCATGTTTCGACTTACCAATACATGTTTTGGTTGGAGTAAGTTAGTGGATTCATGTTTATTCGTATATTATAAAGTTGTCAATACATATTTTGGCTGGGGTGAGTTAGGGGGCGTGGCGAAGGAGCATCTCACATATGTTTTCATTTATCTCAGAGTTGGCGATAGATTTTTCTTGCTGACGTGGTCGTGTCCTCTTTGGCATGGCATGGAACTTCTTCTTAACTATTTTATGTGTTAAGCCTTCATATTCCCTCGTATGTAATCTGTATCTTTGGTTATTTTTGTGTCAGTAATATAGATGAGAATGATTTACTCCATCAGCTTAAAGATGTCAATAATAGCGAGTTTTTTTTCTTGCTTCCTCCAGACGGCTTTATCCAGCTTTCGAGAGATCTTTATGACCTTCTTCAGTAGAGTGGCCATTCTTTCATGGTGACAGTCATTTAGTAAGAAGATGAGTAAGAAGATGGAGGATTATATATTCCATACTTGCTACCGCCACACACATTTTTCTCAGTACAGTATTTGTTCTTAGTGAAGAGTGTACATTGTCTCCATTTATTCGTTCAGTACAAAGTCGTCCTTCCCCACTGCTTTTGACCTCCAATCAGTTAAACGGAGTGTGCCCTGGCACTCGAGACAAACGCGGTATTGAAATTTGACAACAGTTTTTGCAGACTCTTGGCCTTCTGTTTCTTCTCCTGGTAAACAACACAGAAGCATGACGTTAGCTAGGAAAAATAAGAATGCTTTCCTAGGGCTGGAGTTAGAGGACCTCCATAAACTTGAAAACCAACCACGTGGAAATCAACCATGCTTCCTTTATTCCGAGTTTGTGGAAATGGACGAGCTGACTTTTATTCCAGCCTGCTTACCAAGGCGGCCACAGTAAAATCCCGAGCCGATCACCAATAAGGAGCTACCAACAAACGGCATTGTCTGAACTTTTATCGCTTGACTTCTGGGGCGCCACAGCGAGGGGTGAAAACAGCCAATATCCGTGGGGGTCGATCACCATTTTTGTATGTTAAGTTTTAATGAAATTCTGGCGGTACTTCTCCTCCTTCCACTCCCTCCCAACCTGACCCTTACCACGCTTCCCCTAGCAGACTGACATCAGTTGCCTGGTTGTTCATTTGACTGTGGTGGATGATTATGATGAGATGAATGTTGTTGATGTTACTGTAGTCCCTGGATCAACTAAGCATGAACCCGGTGGATTGAAGGCTGAGATTGCTCTTGTGTGTGGATGAAGGTAAAATTAACAGGGCGAGGTGAAAGGGCGGTGAAAAGTAAAAGGGAAAGGAGTGATTTGGAATGGTGAGAGGAAGTGGCGACAGGGAGGGGAGGCTTGGAGTGGTAGGTGGAAGTGGTGATAGAGAGGCTTGGATTGCCGGAAGGATGTGGTGATGGGGAGGCTTGGATAGCTAGATAGATAGTGATTGATTGATAGATAGCTACCAAGGTCGAAAGATAGCTAACCCGACTGTCAACAAATCACCCTGACCCAACTCTCAGCAGGTATTCTCCTTCTCGTGTGCAAAATACATTTCGTCGCAAAAATAAATCTGTGAGGAATATTAACTACACGGGGTCAGTGCTGTATTAATATTTATCGTGTTTATAATCATTATGCGTACGATTAAATTGTTATGTATATAAAACTCGGCACTAAATTGTCATCGTTTATTAAAATTCAGAGGCAGTAATAACCATCCGTGAAAAGCACAATATGTCACATTTGAACATTATTATTATGGCGTAGAACATGATTTTATTCATGACGACAGGAGTTTGTAAATCATTATACGAAACAGTTATTTATTCTATTCCACATTTCTGTAATGTATGGAAATTTAAAATATATATACAAAATCCACTTTAGTCACGGTGTTTGATTAAAAATGTAGACCGAAACGTTTAAAAAACCTAGAAAGCCAAAAAAATCGTGCCTGTACATTCTCGTCCATCAGGTTGAGGTGTCACGTGTCGAGGGAGGGTGAGAATGGGCCGCCCTCCCCAGATATCAGAGGCCACGCCAGTTTTGCTACGCTGCTGAGTTTTATCCTTTTGTATTTTCCTACTCCACGTTGGATTTCCCTCCCTCTGCATGTCCCTCACGTAGCAGGCATTCCTTACCCGGGCCAGTAATTTTTTTGACGTATCGTCGTATTCTTCTTCATGTATTTGAAGATTGAAAAAACTCAGATTTCGCTGTAAATTTTTATGTGGTTTTCTTTACCTTTCACAAACTACACCAAACTCAATAGTCCAGAACAGTTTGAAAAATCGCGTAGCACTAAACTGAAAGAAGGGGAAGATGAGGCATGCATCTTTTAAGGCAGTTTCTACCTGATATATGTGTAGTAGTGTTTCCTCATTTTTCCTTCCCTTTTTTTTTTTTTTTTTTCCCCCCAGGATATAGTACCTAATATATGTTGTGTCCCCCCTCCTCGTAAATCACGCACCTGACACTCAAGACTTCATTCCCCTCGTAACAGAAACCGATGACGCACTCTTATATACTGTATATAGATTAATTTTACTGCGTGGCTGACAGAAGCCGCACTAATTTCAACGCTTCATTACCAGGCAACGCACCGCCGAGATGAAGGGGGAAAAAAGGCACACACAGTTACGTACATGCACACAAAACACACACACACACACACACACACACACATACACACACACACACACACACACACACACACATACACACACACACACACACACACACACACACATTCTCTTCCCCTCCCCACGCACGCACACACCCATCACTCATGCAAACCCACATACATCACTCATGCACACCAATCCACCCACACACACGCTGACGGAGTAAAACATTTTAGCATTTTCTCCGCCTTGATAATGAGGCTTGACTGGCATCACATTAAAATACACTTCCCTGAACTCTGCCGTCAACTATTCACCTATCGTCAAAATATTAAGATTAAAAAAAGGATTGCACGGGGTAGTCAAAACCACCACTAAATCTAACACGTTACATAGTTGTAGAAAATCTTGTGCCACTCCCCTGGTGTCTTCTTTAATGTGATGGCGTTTCCATTTTATCGTTCTATGAGACGTTTTGTCTACATAAAACGCTTTGTACTACATATTATATAATGACTCTACTCACACACTGACTTACCGTATCATCCACCATCTTGGCCTTCCATTACTCCTTCCATGCTCAAACATCATACGCCAATTACACCTCCCTGTCTGCATGCATTCTCTCCATATGACCGAGCCATCTACACACACTCTACTCTACCGTAGCATGCGGTATCAGAAGTGAAATATAAAATACATCATCGTAAAGAAGAGGCTAGCAGATCACCTCGAATCAGTCCACGGGGGCACACATCATTACGATAACTCTTCATCTCTCACGTTACGACCCTTCAAGTTTACGCCTGGCCAGAAATTCAGTGGACCATTTGTGACTAGGTTAATTCCATCACCACGAAGACGCTTTTATCATTTTAACCCTGCTGTCCCCAGATGATTTCATTCAGTTTAGAAAATATGTTGGTAGTGAAGGAGTTAGCTTCTTCAATACGATGATGCCTTCTTATTATTTGCTTTTGCTACCTTCAGACGATAGTTTTCCTTTTAAGGGAGACCTTTTGTGGGGAACAGATTTCAGAAATCTGTATATAACCTCTTCAGCTCGAAAGTTGCTCCTAAAATCGTCTGGAGATCGTACGAATGAAAAAAAAAAAAGCCACCATATTGAAAGAGTCACTGAATGCTGTACACGACCCTTTGCGTTCGAAGATTTTCTCCTAACCCGAGTGAAATTATCTGAAGGTAAGAACAGTAGAATAAACAAGACGCCACCCGTTCCGATTAAATTAACGTTGTTGATGGTAAACCTGACTCAGTGTTAAGGTGGCGAGGCTCCATTAGCAGCGGGGGGCAATTAGGGGAAGGTGTACCCAGGTTATCACTAGGGGTTAATGCTTTCACCCGGGGAAATTATCTCTTGATGATTAGGTACAGGTGTACACAGTCTCTCACAAATTTACATTTAATACTGTGACGTCAGTGATGATGATGATGATGCAGCCAGGTGATCACGGAGTTATCCCTTCGCCCCTGAGAATTATCTCTGTTCGTAAAGGTGTACCCAGACTCTCACCATTGTTACAGCTTCACCTACACGAATTTACAACCATTTATATAGTGACGTCGATGATGATGATGATGATGATGTTCCCATGTAATCACGAGGGTTATGCCTTCACCCCAGAAAATATTGATATTTGGTTAAAGATGTACGCAGGCTCTTACCATGACCACGTATTTACCGTACAACCTTACGTGAATTGCTTGCCGCCTTTACCATTTTATTGTTGTTGCTTCCTGACGGTTTTATTCTGCTTATGGGAGGCGTTTGGACAGGAAAGAGGTAGGCTTCATTAAACAGTTCAGTAGTAGAGGAATTTCCTGAACTGTGTGAAATGGTCTGGTCGTAGCATCAATAAACCAAAAAGAAAAAAATCAGCACATTGAAAAGGTTCAGGGGATTGTGTCTTTTCACTGAAGGTAGGTCTTCTGGCTGCAACAAGAATTAAAACACACGATGGCTCAGTCTGCGGTTGTGGGCGTGGGTGTGGCAGTGGGAGTAGGAAATGAATAAATGGTGCAGGTTAGACATTGATGACGCTGGCTGAGTAGACCCTGCCACACACACGAGACGTCGCCTAGCGGAGTGAAAGGGGGGCGTTATATGTGGACTAGCTTGTGTTGTGCCAGACGGAAGTGAGGCCTAAAGGTATGTGTCTCGACGGACGAACCTCACTGGAATATATTAACCCAGGGAATAATCTCCTCTCAGATATCGGATATTTTGATCCTCAGTGGTAAAAAAAAGAAATAAGTAAATTGGGAAACAGGCGGGCCATTGAAGCGTGAGGAAAACGTGGGTGCTGGGGCCGACATGGAGGCCCCCACATTTTGCCCTACTCTGTTATTATTCTGATACCTGTGACGACGGCAAGTGTGCATAATGGTGGGGCAATATCTATCCTTCTATTTTAGCGTCGTATATCCGGCGAGAATATACAGACGTGTAGAGCATAATCATAATCAGTTTCTGGAAACTGCAAATAGATCATTTTCTTATGTCTCTCTGTCTTTCTGTCAGAATGTCATTCTATGTCAGTTTATCGATCTGAATATCCATCTATTCCGATAAAACTTTTTTTGCCACAAGTCATAATTATGACATCTAGGCTGTTGTGGAGAGCATAACGTAGTTGATCACTTTCTTCTTTCATCACCTTCATTCTTTCATACAATTTTCAGTTTGTTGCCTTTTGTTAATTTCTTCATCAATTTACTTTAAACCTGGTACAACTTTTCTTTGGGCAGATGCCCCCAAGTATCTTCCTTTTTTGGGAGGGAGGGGTTGGGGGAGGGTTCTTTTAAAGATTTTATGGGGTAATGGCAAACCATTCAAGCATACATTGTTAGTGAAATTAGGAAACACAGATCCATAGAGTTTACAATCTTATACAGTGATGGGTATATTGTAGCTGTGTTAAGATCATCATGCACCCCTTTGGGAATACTGACAGTCTTTAATAATATTTTTTATCGTATCCATTTCAACACTCATTCGACATTACCGTGAACTGAATATCCTGTGGTATATTTAAGAGTGACCCTTCAGTGAAGAACTTAAACCTACGCTCTGTTCTAAATATACCGAGTTACTTTTTAACCTTCGTGGTGAACCCCAGTTTTGATAACTTGTCATGGCCAAAATCCGCGCTGCAGTTTCTCATCGGTGCGTGTGTGAGGCCAAGAGCCACACAACTTCCCCGCCCTCATCAGTCACTGCCTCCTGCCCGTCACCCTTGCCAATCCGTCGGGTGGCTGGGGTTTACCTCTTCACCGCAGTGATGTATTTTATTCTTAATTTTTGTTTCTCACCTACAGGTCTGCTCAGCTTAAGAGAGACTTTTGGAACTGGAGGAGTTATATATATATATCCATGATTAACCTCCTCACTACTTGTTTTACCCGAACTTGGTCTGAAATTGCCATCTCTCCATCTTAAACGCTGAACTGTAACAACTGATTAGCACTACATTAAAGTGCTAGACACGAAGAGGGGTTATGGAAAGCATGTAGAACCGTAGCACTGTCTTTTTCTGTCACAGGTATGTGAAAAAAGCAGCAAATATACGAAAATCTGGGCCAGGTCACAGTGCAACAAGTATACTAAATGTTTGTCCTATGTTCAGTAAAATCGTCCATTGATGGCAGTAATAATATGAATTGGCGTCGGGGGATTGAACGACTTAATCCCCTTTTCGTTGGCGTCCTGGCGAGGCTGTAAAATTGGGTCTGTCGATCCCCTGCTGGCTGAGGGTCCTTCACTCGTACAAACTGCAACAAGCCGCATCCAATTAAACTATCGGAATTGGAACAGCGCGGATATCCAGCTTCCCGAGCCCCTTCTCCCAGCCTTACAGGTAGAGCCGGATGCACGAACATACACATGATCGATTCCCGGTTGTAAATGTGATCTCTGTTATTTATTATTGCAGCGATGTACTATTCATTTTCAATCTCAAGTATGATCTGTATTATTTGTTATTGCAGCGGCTTACTATTAATATTTAGTGGTAACTGTTAATTATTTTGCAGGAACGAGGGGAAAAAAAAAAGGGGTGAGTGCAATGTCTTCCCATGTCTCCTCATCTTAGTTACGAGGAGGAAATTATTACTAGCTATTTTTTTTCCAGGAAGGGTAAGGAAAGGAAAGTGCAGTGTCTTGCCATGTGTCCTGTTCCTCCTGTAGAAAAAAAAATGGTTACTGAGAGAATATTGTCATAGTTTTATTATTTTCTGTATGAAGAACAAGGAAAAGAAAGTGCAATATCTCATGTTTCTTGCTCCTCCTCCAGAAACAAATGTAAATTACGACAAGGAAATCGATCGTAGGTGTGTTTGTGAATCCCTCCCCAGGATATGTAGGTATTGTAGCGGACGGTTTGCACACGCTTCACATGAGCAGCTTTATTACTCACGTTTAAGCCGTAGTGCTAGTGTTCTGAAGGGCGATTGATCCATAGAGCCTCGATGATAAATGCAGAGACTCAGGGCCGCTTTATAGGTGACATAAGAGCTTCGCAGCACTACATTGTTAACGATTTATTATGCCTGTTACACCCTGATGTTTTTAGTTTGTTATTAATACATAGTTTTAGTACCGACAAAGTTTGCATCAGTAAAAAAAAATAATGAAGTGAACTGTGTAGAACAAATCGCTAAGGAAGTGGAGCTAGGAAACTACATCACCTTGAAGACTGTCCTCTCTCACTCCCCAGGATCGCAGGAGGGTATTGGGGAGGGGAAATACTAATGACGGCCTGTCCCTTCCCGCGTCCTCCGCCATTACTGATAGAGATTGGAAAATACTTGAGGCGGCGCGCGACTCCTGGTTCCCTTTAAGGTCCCAGGTTTATTAGCAATCTATTGACTTGGCATCTTACCTGGCTTACCGGGGCGTTGGTTGATTGAATTTTCTGTGTGCTTGAGAGGCTGAAACTCTCCATGCGAATATGAAAGTTATTAATCCGAGGCAACCCTAGATAAGCTTACAACGTCTCCGCATTTATGAAACTTATTATTAATCTGAGGAATTTTTTGATAATTAATGTTGTCAGTGCAAGGGATGTTTGTAATTGTGGTGAATAGAAATGTGTTAAGCGTCATTATTACGTGCGTCATGAGATGCTGGGTATGTGAGAGTGCCGCTTGCTTACTTTCTTGAACACACTTTCCTCCGAAACCGTAAAGAAAGAACAATGAAAAAGGAAGAATGATTGAAACAGAAACACCAAATCCTACTTTACACCTTTCGAAACCTAGAGGCACGGCTGTCGTATTTACACGCAACTAGTCTACTTTCCGTGGTGACACTACATGATGAACTCTCTAGGCGACGCTTAGGGACTGAACCTATGCACTGCCGTTACTCTGACTGGGGCGTTGTAAGCACTAGACTTCAGGGTGGTCTAATTATAATGTATTGTATGTCAGAATGGCACTGGAGGTAAAAGATTAGTTTCCTATTTAATGTCCTTTCTGCACTCTCTTATTTAGTCAGAGAGGTGGAACAAGTAGTTGAGGAAGGGGAGTTGAATAAAGTGTGAATGTTTTGAATAATGTGTGAACGAGTATGTTGAATAAAGCGTGAGTGTGGGGGTCATTTTACTGGACCTGCTGACGTAATTCTCCCAGTTCTCTGTTTTCTCTTCCCTTGTTTCTGAATCCTACCTCACCCCATTTTTAGATGACAAAGGGTGTCAGGAAGATGATGATGATGATGATGGAACGACTTCAGAATACACAGTGCATGAAAGTTGCGTCAAATGAGCCTAGTAAACCATTCCCTTTTATTCATAGCAGAAAAAATATATAACAACTGTAATCATGTTGCTATGTAGATATATCATGGCCATTACGCTGCCGCCAGAGAAACGTGTGGCCTTGTAATTAACGCCGCTTGTAAATGCCTCCCGTCTGCACAGGTGGCGTTGGCCGCAAGGTTTATTCACAGATAGACTTACGGTTAACTTGCTGTCGTAAATATGAATTGACTTTGCTAGAA
>JAGKTI010026045.1:0-13739 GCA_018397915.1 Birgus latro | reverse complement strand
TGTGTGTGTGTGTGTGTGTGTGTGTGTGTAAACTTCGCTTTTATTTTTTACCATCTTTTCACCCTTGCATCTACAATCATCTTACACCACAGGGAGGAGGCGGTGGCTCGATTGGTAGAGAGTTGGCTTGCAGTCCGAACGAACCCATGTTCAAATCCCTACTGCGGCAGGGAACAGTTTGAGAATTTGAATTTCGTTAAATTCTGCTTTACTGATCTACCAGAAGACCCGTCGACATGTAAAATTACCCCCGCTAATACCAATACACCTGTATGAGACAGCCTTAGCCTGTATTCAATATGGAAGGTGGGTGTTAGCGCCAAAGTGGTGACATGTAGAGGTGTATGGTATGTAGGAGGACTGCTGGGCCTTGATAGCAGGCTATGAAGCCTGTGCCCAGAGTCCAACACATTAAAAAAAAAAATCATCAAGCTTTCGTCTTTCCTGTAGCCAAGGAGAAGTTTCTCCTACAGTTACATAGCGTCTGCTTCAAGCGTAAGGTAATTCTGTCACTTTGCTACCAGACGCATCTTTTTAGAGAGAATCATCTATGGGAACTGAAATACTGCTAGCCTTCCTAATCTTAGAAATATTTACCACCATTGTAACGTATGAACTAGAGATGAAGCGAACTTTGATCACCGAGTGTACCATTGCACTAACTAATTCTCAACCGTTTATTTATTTATTTATTTATTTTTCACAATCACATCACAAGTAACCCCCGCTACTCCACACCCCAGTCCTTCATATACTCCACAAATTTTTCTTATCATCTTTTTATATTGCTGTCTCTATGCAATGCTTCTTCTTAGCTGACGAAAATTCCAAACCCTTGGCAGTTCGCTTGGCGATCTAGTGTACTCATAAGGATCAGTTTGATTAATAATCAAGATGACTAATTCCGGGCTCATAATTAGAGCTAATAGAATTTCATACAGCCACTACTCAGTATTCGGGTTGCAGGAACAGCTCTGTTCTGTAAGGTGAAAACAAACCGACTCTTCTGATGAACCACCACTCCAAGCCACTGTCCATCATGTAGCCATACCTCCTATTCTAACCAGTCGCCGTTTCCATAACTCAAGTATCTCCCACGTCTTTCTACTTCAGGTAACTTGAGAACATAAATAATGATTCAATTCACAACGATAAACAACGAGACAATGACAGTGACTGAAAGTCCATTTGTGTCATCTTGGATACCAAACCGTTTTTTAAGGACATTGTTCAGTAGGTTCATAATTTCCCAATTAAAAAGTGTGATGATATTACTGTTTGCAAATGTTTTCTTTGCGTCTCTCCACTTCCCAAACAAACGACACCTACCATCGCCTCTGACACACTCTTCGCAAGCACTCTAAACCACCTTCCCTCACATACTCCTCCACTGATATCACTAAGGGTCTTATTCTACCTGGCATATAAGGCTTCGTAGCACGTCTTCCTTAGCGATTATTTTCGTTTGTTACACCTTACTAGTCTTTTGCACGACATTTGTGTTGTGCTTTCCATATATTCCCATTCCTTCCCTAATTTCATAGAGTACCATTCCTTCTTGTCCTCTTTTTTGTGTGCTTCACATTTGTAATTACGTACAACATAATCACCTAACATCTTCCGCCATCGCAGACAGTAGACAAGTGTCGATGACCTTTTGATCGTGACAGTGCAGTCAGGCTCAACAGTTCGCTTACTACTCCACTGTGTTTACTTCGCACCTTCTTTCTTAGTGCATCACATCAAAGAGAATTATCTCTGAACAAGGAAGCACACTAGACCTCTCTTTGCTTAGGATTACTAGCCAGCAGAGGAAAAACGTAGAGGATGTGAAATGATAGGCGTACCTTTTGTCCCTGGCTCCACCTTTTTTTCATTTTTTCATTACACTGTTTTCACTCTATTCAACAGTGTGGCAGGTGAGGTGGCCGAGATGTAGAAAGAAATATAGATGTCGATAAGTCACCCTGATCGACAGCATAAGGCGGAGTAAAGAATGTCTTTCCGAGAGTCCTTTACGGTGTTCCAACTTTCCGTATAGTTTAGTGAGAACAGAGACCCTATTTAGAGTGTCAAGGGAGGAGGGAGGAGAGGAGGAGGACGACGAGGATGGGCAGTTACAAGGGAACTGAATATAAATGAATTAGGGTCGTTTTCTTGAGGTTAACAATTAGAGAAGAAGAGTTACGCTGGTACCTTTGTCTCTCCTTTCCCCCCTTTCCCCAATTCCTACTTATTCTCTATCTGCTTTCTCCTTAATTCGCTTTCTTTTCTTTCTAATTTCCATCCTATCCCCACCTAACCTTCCTGCCTTCTTTCTTTCACCTGTATCGTTATTTCTCTTTCTTTTCCTCTCTCCCCTCAAGTACTCTTTTCCCCTCCATCTTTCCCTCTCTCGTGTGTCCTTTCCTCCCCTTCCATTCTCACTCGCCCCTTCTCTCCTCCCTTCCTATCTCCACTTCTCGCTTGTCTAATCTCTCTCTCTCTCTCTCTCTCTCTCTCTCTCTCTCTCTCTCTCTCTGATAAGTTAAAACAACGTAGACTAGAAGGGGACCAGGTTCAAGTTTACAATTTTTTAAGTGCCATGACTATGGTAAACAGTAAGTAATTCAGAACAGACATGTCAAATGACACAAGAGCTAATGGTTATAAATACAGCGGCAAACGTTTCCAGTCTCATGAAGCAACACTTTCTCCAGAGTTGTTAACATATGGAACAAATTGCCTACAAATGCGGCAGACTGCAATAGAGCAAAAACATTTAAAAGCCAATTGGACAAGTATCTTACCTCGAATCCCATGTAAGCGAGTGGACATATGAATAATGGAAGCAATATATGCTTAACCGACTTTTCTCCGTTTCACATCCGTGACAATGCAGTCTCTCTGATATTGATAATTATCTCATATAGATTAAGATAGTGTAGAATAGTTTTTCTTTTCAATCGTTCCCTGAAATTTCCTTGGCAGTTTTTCAGTGCTACATGGCAGTTCTTCTAAAGTTCTCATCCTGTACTTTTCGGCTCAAAGATTTGGTGGGAGAGAGTCTTCTTGCAATGCTACCCTTATTTTCAGCACAAAATTAGGTATCATAGTCATAGTCTTCTATGTAACTAACAATGCCGTATTTAACACTATGTCTGTTGCTGTCACCTTTTTTTTTTTGTACTATAGGCATGTTTGTTGTTGGTCATTCTTTGTAATCCACCCCCCTCTCTCTTTTTTTTTTTTTCTCTCTCTCTCTCTGTTCATTAATAATGACTCCCTGTTCTTCTCGTCAGCATCAACATTTCCTCTCCATCCATACCATCTCATTCGCCTCTTCCTCCTCTCCGCTTCTCGTACGCTTCCTCCAATTCCCTAAACTCTTCCCTCTCCCTGTCCTTAAGTTCCTGTTCCATAACTTCTTCCTCCCATAGTGTCCCTTATTTTCTCCCTCACCTCTTTACAGTTTTCCCGCTCTCTCTCTCTCTCTCTCTCTCTCTCTCTCTCTCTCTCTCTCTCTCTCTCTCTCTCTCTCTCTCTCTCTCTCTCTCTCTCCAGCGCTATCATCACCATCATCATCATTATAGTCATCATCTCAGGTATTATATGAACTCAGCTTTTAAGGTGCAAAAAATCAGTGGCACTCTTCTCTCTCTTTTTTTTTTATGGGCACCGCTTCTTACTATCCCTAAATTCCTCCACTTCCTATCTTCCCAAACTTTCCTCCTTCTCTCCTCTCTCATTAATTCTATCATCCCCCTCTTCGCATTGCCGTTCCTTCGCTCTAATCTTCCCTACCTTCCCACATCCCTCTTTTTAATCCTCCTCCCCCTCATTTGATTAATCATTCATGCCTCTTCCCTCATTCTCCTGTTTTTCCATCCCTATTCCTGATAAATAACTTTCCCCCTCCCTCCCTGAACCTGTTCCCCCTCCTCCACTCCCTACCACCACCTCCAGTTTCCTCAGCACTCGTCTCTTCCAGCATATAAACACAAATAGTAATAGGCAGTCCCTCCCTATTTCTTCGTCTCCCCTCATCTATCCCCACACCTCCCCTTCCCTGTCTCTCAACTATCGTTTCTTCCTTTCCTCTCATCCGATTCACCTCTTGTCATGCCCTTTCCCCCAGTCTTTGCACTCCTCTCACTCCCGTCTCCCTTCCTCCTTAATAAATTTTCTTGTCTAAAGCTCCCTCTCCCTGCTCTTTCTCACCCACATTCTTCTCTTCTTTTGTTTAGTTCGATTTTTTTTTTTTAAGTTATACAGGGTGTCCATAAAGTCTCTTTACAATAAAAATTTTTTTTACAAAAGCAATTGATGACATATCTTAATCAGATTTGTTCTATGTACTCAATGGTTATCAAAGTTTTTAATCACATTGCTTTTGTGTATTTCAGGTACCCTGTTGATGAAAGATGTTGAGTTAAGGTACTGTTAAATGAACCCCTTTGTAAAGAGACTTTATGGACATCCTGTACGTCATAAAACCTAGTTATTGTCTTCTATTGAGCTCAATATTTGTGGCTTGCATGCTACTGGAGACCATTAAAAAAAAAAAAAGATATCATTATAAAGTCACAATATGCACTTTGTAATAACTGCTGTTTGCGTACGAACCTCTCGATAATATTCTTGCAGACCTTAATGAAATTTAGCCAATTATAAAAATTTTCAGATTGCATGATAATATGGGGGTGAAAAAAAATCATGGTAGATAGATCGACTTAATGGTTATAAATGTTTACAAAAATTGCCAAACTTCTTCTTTAGATTTGTATACATATGGAAAACGCTGTTTGCAATTTGGTAATGGAAAAAGCTGTTTGCAATTTGGTAAGTGCCGATTCATTACTTTCACGTAAAAAGTAGCTTGGATAACTGTCTGGCTTCAGATCCATAGTTAATGTTCGCTCTTGAATAAAACATATCTAAGTGTAATTTTTTTACATTGCAAAACATGGATAACACAACCAGAGAAGAACATCGTTATTCACCTAATACTTCTCACGATTTCCTGCCGTCTTCGGCTGGAGGAACTGAGAGGTGGGGGAGCTTCTCTGTGGTTTTT
The DNA here is from genome assembly GCA_018397915.1 of Birgus latro. Classification (NCBI taxonomy): domain Eukaryota; kingdom Metazoa; phylum Arthropoda; class Malacostraca; order Decapoda; family Coenobitidae; genus Birgus; species Birgus latro. The sequence goes on along the minus strand of JAGKTI010026045.1, from coordinate 8,683 downwards.
ATCCTTGACTCATACAAGATTTGTAAATAACTTAGGAGTTTGTAAGCATGACCTACTTCCCTTTTTTCCACAATTCCTTCCCACTCCTCCTATTTCTCATCTAATCCTCTCTCCTCCTCATTCTTCCCCTTCATTTCCCTAACCCCTTTCCCCTACTACTTCATTCCCCATTTCATCCTCCTTATCGTCCCTAAAACTCTCCTCCCCCAGCCCTCGCCCTTTCAATGATTCCTCCGCCTTCTTCCTCCTTGTCTCCTAATCCCTCTCTCCCTCTACTGCTTCCGTCCTCCCCCAAGCTCCCCCCCCCCTTTTCCTTTCCACAGTCCTCGCCCATGGCAGCAAATGAACCCAACTAGTAAGGTCCAGTAAATTAGGGCCAGTGAGAGGCCACAGCCGGTCTGTTCGACACTTATTACCAGCGCGACGCAAACTAGTTCCCTTTATGTGATGAGCAGTGTGTGTGTGTGTGTGTGTGTGTGTGTGTGTGTGTGTGTGTGTGTGTGCAAGAATGACGAGTGAGTGTTAGTATGATTCTGTTATGATATTAATAAAGATAAATATTAAGAAATGGTTATGAAAAGAGACGATTCTTGCCTCCCCCAGAGAAGTTGGAGAAGATTATGTATTCACCAATGTCTGTCCGTCTGTCTGTGTGTCTCTCTGTCCAGACGATGTCTCCGAAAGTACTAAATGAATTTTAATGAAATTATGTGGAAGGTTGGGCCATGGGCCAAGGAAGAAGTCATTAGTTTTGGGGGCGAAACCGGATCGGATCCGGAGTATCCCACTCAGTAGTCTATCTCCAAAAGTTCTCTATGAATTTCAAATGAAATTTTGTGGAAGGGTGGGCCATGGGCCAAGAAAGAATTAATTAAATTTTGGGGCGGATGAGATCTGAATCCGAATCCTGTCTCCACTGGCCCGGATCCTTTTTAATGGTAAAAGCATTGGCAGAGGTATGCGCTCTCCGAGTGCTTTGTTGTATTATTTTAAGTCTATACCTATCACATAGGTGAAGACTATTATTTATGCTGATATTATTATTATCCGGCCTCAGAGTCTTGTGACGATTCCAGGAGAACCAGTGACTGTACAAGGAATCTGAAGGGCCAGATTATGTGTCCTGGCATGGGCCATCACTGATCCAAAAAAAAAAAAAAAAAAAAATCAAATTCTTTATGTTCAGTGGAAAGGCGCGTCAAAAAGTGTCATATCAGTATTATATTGTGACCAAGATAAGTTTGTCATATCTACTGGAGATTCCAATGGGACCTGTACAAGGAATCTGAATTCCCCAGGTTATGTGTCCTGTATGTGCCATTGCTGACAAAAAAAATCCAAATCTCCCCAATGGGGTCAACGTCACTGTAAGAAACACCTAAAAAGCTGGCATTCCAACACTGTTCGAGATATACTTGAATTTTCAGGAAAGATTAATCTTGGTTGCAGGCTTCTTTTGGCATTTTTTTTCCCCTAGCAATAGCACCGCACTAGCGCCCTCTATGTTGTTTTTTTTCAGTTTTTGTTTTGTGCAGCAAAAACAACTGAATCGATTCCTTTGCATATGTTACAGTATGTAGTCATCAGTATATACTAGTGCACCTGGGTATTGATACTGAGATCCAGAAAATACTTTTTGAGATATTGAGGAAAATCAGAATGGCAGCCTCATGTCTCAAAGTGCTAAATCGGAAAGTATTTGGTCGATTTTGACCAAACTTAGTGGAAATGTAGTGGGTCATCAGTGGACATGATTTGCATAGTATGAATGCCCTTGACCTTGATCTCAAGGTCACAGGTCAAAATCTCGAGTCATACCAAGGTAATTTAATATTAGGTCTACGATAGTAAAAACATTTTCAAATAGAATATGGAGTTCTTTGAATATTGCTTCAGCAATTTCAGAATTCTAGTTATTATTATCTTCATTATTATTATTATTACCATTATTGGTGATAGCAAATACCATTTTTAGACAAAATGATCCACAGGTATACGTGGCAAGTGATGAGACGGGTTGGTGGTGAACTGAATGAATGGAAGGCAATGATTGATTATGTGTATGTGGATGACAGAATGAACAGGTCTGTAATGGATGTAAGAGCACACAGAGCTTAGGGGAGTGGACTTTCTGACCACTATGTGGTGGTGACGAAAGTCAAGGTTCAAATGCAGTGGAAGAATAGAAGGGAAGAACAGGAAGAAGTAGTCCATACAAGGATGGTAGAAAGGTTGCAGGAGAATGGAAAAAGGCAGAATATAAGTGACGTGGAGGAGCAATTGGGTAAATACGATTTGAGCAGATGGAGGCGGTGGAAGTTGAGTGCAAGATATTCGCAGAAGGAATCTGTGCAGCATGTGAGGTGGTGTGTGGGATGAAGAGAAGACGAAAGGGACTGCAAGGAACGGCATGGTTGAATGAAGAAGTGAGACAGGCTGTGGCGAAAAAGAAGAAAGCATATAGTGAGTGGATGGGAAACAGGAGCGTGGAGGAAGTTGAGAGACGGAAGAGAGAGGTATGTGCAGAGAGGAAGAGGCAGGTGAAAAGATTAGTAAGAGAGAGTAAGAGAGTGGATGAAGAATTTGGAAGGAATCAGTGTAAAGTAGAGGAAATGTAAGAAAATGTTCTGGAAAGAGGTACTGAGAGTAAGACAGGGTGATAAAGAAGTTAATCGGGAGTGAAGGATAAAAATGGTAGAAAGCTAGTGGAGTAAGGAGAAAAGTGAGCAGATGGAGAGAACACATCAAGGAGACCGGGTGGTGGAGCCGTCTTGTTATACGAACGGTCCTCAGTCCCCTCCCTAACCCCCGAAGAGAGGATGGTGGGCTGAGGAAGAGGGGTAACTCTGATATGCTGTCCACCGGGTTCACATTCAGCTGAGCCTGGAGTTGCAACTGCTCCCTCAAGTGTGTGGGTGGGTGTTATTTTTTTGCTTTTTTCTTTTGACTTTTTTTATTTTTTATTTTTACCATCCATGGTGCAATTAGATAATCCAGGGTTCAAGTTCCGGTACAGTTCATGTGGCTCAGTATAAGCTGATATTGGTATAAGTTAAACCAGCAGTCATGTTGGACTAACGCTTGAAAAGTGTACGAATGCGTCCGGATGACCTTGTTAGCTGGTGCCACAAAATGATGCTTCATGGCACGTGAAGATGTTTTCCATGACATGCCTTCTTGTTTTGAGGAGCAACTGATTTGACTAATTTACAGTATGTCTGCAGAAAAAATTGATATCCATTTTGGATACTGAAAACATAAAAACATCACAAACGTAATAATAATGACGACGACGATGATGATGAAAATGATGATGAATAATGAAGACAATAATAGTAATAATGACAATAATAGTAATAATAATAATGATAATAATAAAAAATTCCAGTCACGGTATGGAACTATGAACACGGGTTCTCTTGCGAGTCCACATTGGTGACGTATCATCTTGCAGGTATTACGCGAGTTCTGACGAATGAAATGGTGACATCCGCTGCTAAAACACGACCATTTAAGTTGCACCTATTCATGTCAAGATTACGTACAATGTATTCATGATATTGACTATAGATAACGGTGTTGGTGGGCGTTTTTAGCCACGTGTTGCTCGAACTATATTCCGCACGTCACTTTTTAATAGCGAAGTGTGACGGGCTTTTGCCCTAATGTACGCTACATGTCTTGAAACACATTTTGGGGAGTGATAGGCTTTACCCAAAGATAATTAACGATGACTTATATGCATGACTTATCAATTTTCTTGATTCTTATCACACTGCTTCTTATTACAACTTGTCAAACGAACGGAATATAGATTAATAGCGATACAGTTATTACAGTACACGTGGGAGTATTAACTGAAATACTGGTATCGAATAAGAACCAAAAATCTCGAAATGCTGGTATAAAGAAGTGCCAAACTGCCCGTTGTTTATACTGAGATGTCCAGGATTTTTTTTTTTCCATACAACTATATAGGTTCAGCAGACTTCCAGGTTTTAATTTCGGTTTTAAATTAAAAGAATATATGTAGATAAATAATGTAAATGACATTAATGTAAAAAAAATGAACAAAACGACTAAATATACCAAAAACTGTGTATTTCCCAGCCATGTCATGGTGGCGCGGTGTGGAAGGTGAGAGGTTCCACTGTGCGGCTCCAGCTTGAGTCCCGGAGAGAGCATCTGAAGGAGTTTCTGGGTGATGACGTGACGCCGCTCTCACCGGCTGACCTAACTCAATCACGCCTGACTGGTGAGATGGCCACTGACTTTTGACTCAGACTGATCATCCGGATGGAATATTGAGCTCCAGCTGCTTTCCTTAATTGGGTGGCAGTAGGCGAGTTGCTGACCCTAACTGCTGCCCTTAACTGGGTGGCAGTGGGTGGGACCAACAGCTGTCCTTAATTGGGTGGCAGAGAGTGTAACTAACTGCTGCCCTTAATTGGGTGGCAGAGAGTGGAACTAACTGCTGCCCTTAATTGGGTGGCAGAGAGTGGAACTAACTGCTGCCCTGAATTGGGTGGCAGAGAGTGGGACTTGCTGACCCTGACTACTGCCCTTAACTGGGTAGCAGAGGGTGGGACTGACTAACCCGTGACTGATCATCCGATTATCAGGGTGGGACTACAGTAGCACTAAACAGACGCCCATACCATAGCGTAAACACCATAACACAAAAACAGTCTGTAATACAGTACTAAATCACCACAGAACGGAGAGGGACTGTGAGGGGAAGGTGCCTCCTGGGGTCTGCGACCTGGGAGTGTTCGTATCCTATAGTGGAAGTGGAGACTTGATCACACACCACCACAACATTTACCACGTTTTACTGCATAGTGTACGTAATCCAGGAAGTGGGGGGCTTGTTCACACACACCACCACAACATTTGCCACATTTTACTGCATAAGGTATGTAACCCAGGAAGTGGGGACTCGCTAATACATAACGACAGCCAAACTCGTTTGTACATTTTAGTGCATAATGTACTTACACGCCAGACATAATAGTGTTTGGACACATGTAAGATTTCCAAGGGTATGTAAGGTCAGCCAGGACAATATAATGGTTGCCAGTCCATGATGCAGGTAATGGTTGTTGCCCAATCACCACCTGTGTCGACCCATCACCCTTCACCGTCCGTGGTAGTTATCATTTATGAACTTAAAGGGGTTAGATGCTGAGATTATGGCATGAATAATGAGAAGGAAATAAAGTGCCACTATAAACCCGCAGTTTATCTCATCTGGATGGAATAATTAACCCGAACTGCTTTGGCCTCACTAGACATAAGTGGCCTGAGTTAGACTGGGACTGGCCCCATACTGACCTACCAGGATCTGAAGGGACTTGAAGGAATTTGAGCTCACCTGACTGGACTTGACCTGAGTTGATTGGACTTGAACTGAGTTGATTGGACTTGAACTGACTTGTCTGGACTTGAAATTGACTTGACTGGACTTGAATGACTTGAATAATTGGCCTGACTGGACTTGAGCTGTCTTGACTAGACTTGAACTGACTTGACTGGACTTGACCGGACTTGACCTGAGTTGACTGGTCTTGAACTGACTGGAACAAAATGAGATAGACCATAATACATTGGATCAGGGTTCTCACTGGATTACATCTTAGGCCTATATTCTTGTTGGGAAAGGAGGCTCCCTAGCACTTGTTCTTCAACAATTTATTTTCATATATATCCATTTCCTAAGTATCTTTTTCGCTTCTTATATCTTTTTAATATCGACACAGATCATACGAATAACTTACAAATATATACTAACGGAGCAGAATAAAAAATAAACCGGTAAGGAAGAGGCGTTAGCAAGCTTCCTAACCGCGCAAGAATAACACCCTTAGATTTTGTAACATTTCATTGTATGTGATAAATTTTGCTTAGTGCACCATAGCATACCTTTGCAGGCTTTTATGTTTTATAAATTACGCCATATTTTACTGTGTTGTTAACCCGCACGATTATTAAACTTGATAAAAATATTTTGTAATAGTTAATGAAGGTAATAGTTCCCATATTTTACAATGTCCACAACCCTAGAAGTGGGAACTCGCTCACACGCCACCACAACCACAACATTTATCACATTTTACTGCATAATGTACTCGCACGCCAGAATGAAGGCATTATTTCCAAGGATATTCGTGTGGTCAGATAGGACAAAATAGAATGGTTTCAACTTCAGGCCACTAGAATAAAATAAAAGATTCCGTGGCCGTGTTGTGGTGCGTCACCCTCCGCCACTACAAGCAAAACACCACCAGCCCGGCCATGGCGTCTTGGAGCCGTGCCATAGTTAGCAGAGGACGCTTAGTAACATTTTTTTTTTTTTCCTCTTTGTTACACCTGATTCTTGGTTTTTGTTATCGGCTTGAAATGCCGATAGCAGTGGTAGTATTTGTTGTTGTTACAGGCTCATTAGCATGTAAACCTGGTTGACTGAAGGTGGAGTTATCCTTTTTTTTAATGCATTTTATCATCCTCCTACTGGGGAAGATGAGGAATGTTTGGAGGACCGGTCAATGCACGATTATATCGGTGCCACCGCGTGAAGGTGTATCTTCTCCAACACCATGTCGATATTAACCAAAAATATATAACACAGTTGAGAATAATAAGGTGCAACATGGCAAAATGTTCTGTGATATTTAAGCAAATTATGTTGATAGTGAAAAGCTTTAAAAAACCATAAAAGAGAAGAGTACTGCGAATGCAATGATTCGCTAAGGAAGAGAAATTACAAACCCTTCTAAGATAGAGAATATGATGAGTCACTTTTGCTTCCCTTACAGGCTATGGAAGGAATACATGTTCTGTAACTCGAGGGTTACGCAGACTATTTAATATCTGATCATGCCAACGTGTTCAAGATTTTCTATACAGAATCATATGGAGTTTTTATGTATTTATACAGTTTCCAGAGAAAGCAGAAGGAAATAAATAGCGCATGAACATTTTCTCTTTTAGATTCACTCATAATCGTAATGACTACTTCAGACTTGATCGTGTTGCATTTTTGACAGCGCAGGTCTGTTAAAATCCTTCACCGTTGAATATGTGATGGAAATTGCTTTCACTGCCAGTCATTGCTGCTTGACTAATAACAATAAGAGAGAAAGAGATACTGAATGGATTACAAATTGCTGAACGTCATCTGGATGACCTGTTCATTGTTTGCTCTTACATTCCACACCATGGCTGATTCAGGTAAAAGTGATTCTTCTGTCAGCCTGAACACGTGGCACTATTTTTTCTGTCATGAGGTACGACGTCTTGGCTTGGTACTCAGCCTATAGTATCTGTAAAACATCATATGAAGGATTGATGTCATCTCAGTACATCGCAGGATTCTGGTAACTGCAGTGCTGATGAATGTCGAAACCTTTGCAGGTAATGCCGGCCAAGGAATTGTCGATAACAAAACACTGCCATCTACGATTGGAGGCATTAGTATATATTTCATAAACACAATGTACAGGAAGTAGTCTGATGGAAACGTACACAGTTTCTTACTAGGAATGTCAATTCACATAATGTCTACACACAATCTTGTCCCAAACCATGAAGAATCCTTAACATCCTCGTAGTCCAGACAAACCAAGAATATCATGATGTATTTAAACATGTGGAAGTCCACGTGAACAGGATATCTTTCAGACACTACTACCTCACCAAACTTCCTCTCCAACCTGTATATAATGTCGCAGAGAATCCCTTCAGCGCAGATAAAGGGAGAGAGGGCTGGCGAGAAGGCTCGACACTAGGATCATTAGGAGACTGTTGGCCGTCACGCTAAGTTCGTTGTAAATCACTATTCAATATAACTGTACAATAAAACTCCGTAACCCAAGAGTGCTGTAACTCACCTCGTTGATAATACGTCTCACGACTTTATTCTGGCTATGCTTAATGATCCATAATCAACTTCCTATTTCCCTACAGGTATGTACGACAGCGCTATCGAGATTGGTGGCAAGCGGTAAAAATGAACCAAGTACGATAAACTACGCTAGCGAGATACGCCTTACAAGTTATAGAGCGCTCATCAGTATTAGTTTATACATTCATCAATATATGCAACAGACTACTCTCCTGAACCGCTACAACGGTAAACTACTATATCTCAATACATTCACTGAGTGGTGGCGAGCTGTAAACGAAGCCGATTAACATCTCAATCAACGTAATCTACGACTACCACGCAACAAGCAACCCTACAATCGACAATCATCAATCAAACTACTTTGATGCAGCTGTATGATATACAAACAACTACAAGTAACAAAGAACTCGTCCCGTAGAAACATAATGCACTAGAAGCAGGTCACTGAAGCTCTTTAACTTGGTAACTATCAACAGTGAAGAGTTAGAGTTTCTAGAAAACGACCCTGCTACCTGGCTAGCAGATGACACTTATCTTGCCATACAGAAGACAACCTGTGGAGTAAAGGTATTGAATGATTCAGCAGAAAGAGGCATTAGTCCCGCTGAAGCTTCGAACAGTACACTGACAAAAAATGAAGACTAGAAGCAGTTTCTGTTACAAGCAGTCAGTTCATAGGCAAATTTATCCATCGTCTAATAAATCTGCAGTTCTCTACAGTAAAGTATCTACACCTTTCACTGAACTCAACTAATTCAAACACTTTAAATTTAATTG
>JAGKTI010026044.1:1102-11435 GCA_018397915.1 Birgus latro | reverse complement strand
CTCTTACTGATTCCCTTCAACCTTTGTCTCTTCGCCGCACTGTTGCATCTTTATCTCTCTTCTATCGCTACTTCAACGGTCACTGTTCCTCTGAACTGTCTGCTTGCATCCCTCCACCTCTACGACGGGCACGTAGTACCCGTTTAGCAACAGACTCTCATCCCTCTAATGCAAGAGTTAACCGTTACTCCCAGTCTTTCATTTATGCAACTGGTCAACCCTGGAACTGTCTTCCTCTGTCTGTATTTTCTACTTCCTATGATCTTCAGTCTTTCAAACGCAGTGTGTCCAGGCATCTCGAAATGAATGGATCTTGAATTTGGCTGTCTTTTGTATTGTTTTTGCTTTTTCTCGGAAGGAACAGTTATGCAGGCCTGTGGCCTTTGGTTCCTTCTTCCTTGCATAAAAAAAAAAAAAACTGCCTACCTCCCTCCCTTACCTACTCGCTCACCCACTCACCTACAAATCTTTTTAACTACCGACTTCTTTTACTTACCACTCCACCTCCCTCCACTTTTTGTGACTAATCTTGGGCCTATCTTCCTACCTTCTTATCTCCCTACCTACTAACACGTACTTGTCAACTTACTTAAGTACCTACATACTCATCTCTCCATTGGCCCCACGATGCACTCAAAACAGCTAAAGAATATCACAGCATGATTTACAAACCTCCTCGCTTACCCATTAACTACCTACTTACCCCTCCACCTACCACCACCATGAGTTAATAGTTGGGACCTGCCTATCTACATACTGTATGTGCCTTTTTTCCTTCCTACCTACCTATCTTCCAGTGAGCCTATTTAGTTCCTTACCAAGCACTCTCCACACACAAAGAGTCAAATACAGGACCTAACTTATTGAATTACCACCCAACTTACCGGACTGTAGTCTGTTCAGTCTCATCTGAGAAGAGAAGAGCCTTAAGCTTTTGAAAACTGGCAGCTGATTAGTTGTACGAGTGCATTCATAAATAACGATGTATTTTATATATATATTGTAAGTGTTACAATAACGGTTTCTGACAGTAACACTGCTTATATAAGTTATATATTTAACTATTTGCAAAGAATAATTTAAAGGTGGCCTATATACCTTGTACATGTGAAATTTTCTGTTCGTGTTCCAAATCAACACTTTCGACAAACTTTTACGAGATCCTTGATTTTTTTCATGTCAAGGCAGATTAAGGTAAATTATACGTCATTATTACGACAATATGTTGATCTGGAAGGAGAACTGAAAATTTCACACATATCATTATTTTATGCAAATAGTTACATATATTTTTTTTTATTTAAGCAGTTTTGTCTTCTTAAACGCTTACTGTAACCCTTCTAATTGAAATTATATAAAGTAGATCGTTACTAATGACTGCACTCGGACAACCAATCAGCTGCCAGCTTTCATAAGCTTAAAGGCTCTTCTCTTCTCAGATGAGGTAGAATAGGTTATAACCACCCAACTTACTGACCAAACATCCAACTTGCCGACCAGCTACCCAACCTACCTACCTACCACTAAGTACTTTCTACATACCTGTCTTTGTCCCTACCCGCCTACCTACCACCCAGTCTACCCATCTACCTAACATCCAGCCTACCCATCTACCTGACATTCTCCCTACCCACCTACCTAACATCCGCCCTGCCCACCTACCTAACATCCGACCTACCCACGTACCTAACATCCAACCCACCCACCCACCCACCTACTTACCTACCTACCTACCTACCTACCTACCTACCTTCTACCTACCTACCTACTTGTCTACCTACCTACCTGTCTGTCTGTCTACCTATCTCTCCACCTTCCCAACCAAGTGGTCACAGGGGACAAAGAGTGACAATGTAGAGCCTCAGAGCTGGAATGTAATCAGCTTTGTGTATCCGTTGTGTTGGGGAGAGAACAGAAAGTGGGAGATCTACCTTGCAATACATCTACCTACACATCTACCTACCTACCTACTTACTTAGCAGGCATAGAGTGGCAATGCTAGGGGCCTTAGCGCTGTAATGTAAAAAAGCTTTATTTATACACTGGACTGGAGAGAAGGGATAGAATGGGATAACTACAGTATCTTTATAACCACCTACCTACATAGCTGTTTATCTACTTACCTACCTACCTGTTAAACTACCCACCTATATGCCTACCCATTCACCTGTCTGTCTTCTTACCTCCATACCGATCTGCCTGCCTACCAACATACCCATCCATATGCCTACCTACATCCATCTGTCTATTTACCTGCCTACCTACCTCCCGACCGACATACCTACCTGCATTCCCACCCATCTCCCTACCTGTACCCACCTATCTACACATATCACGACCCATCTCTCTCCCTTTCTCCCTCCCCTCGCCATTTTTACGATGGATGAAGTGGAAGAAAAAACAAGTAAAAAAAAAAATCCATACACTAGCCTACAGGTGTCCTCCATTCATAACAAAATCTATAACAGTTGGATTAAGCTGCTAGGGGTTGGAGTTTGGGGGCTAACTATTCTGGGAGAAAAACTCCAAAGAGAAGCGGTTTAGGGATTAAAGGAATTCTGGTAGGCGGAGGTTCTGCAATACGGTGGTGTGGCAGTCAAGTTACGAGCGCTAACAGATGCCTGTTTAGCGCGGGTAGGATGTGGAGAGGTGGCACGATGGATGCAACTTCAACTGAACATTTACCATGAAATTATCTGTAAAATAATGCAAGTGAGATAAGCTTCCATCTTGCTTGTAGAGGAGGAAGTTCATTTGTTAACTGTTGGGTTATTATTCTTATATATAGGTTTCTTTCGACTTTTGTCCAGTTGTTTTAGTGCAACCTCCCCACACCCACTCAACATGGATGAGCAATATTCAACCTGAGAGAGCACATAACTCTTATTAATTAAAGTTAACTGTTCGTCAGCGAATAAGTTTCGGATTCTCTTCTGTAATCCAAGTTTCTCTGAAGCGATTTCAGACAGGGATCTAATTTGAGAGGTCCAGTTGAAGGTACTGTTAAGCGAAACAGCAAGAATTTCAGAAATATTGGTTGCACTGAAGATAATGTAGGATCCAGGCAATCTGCCTGTTAGTAAACTGGATATATTTGGCTTTTCTAGCATTAAATGAAATAATATTACAGTATTATTTTGTTCCCATTCAGTGATCTTAAATAAGTCGATTTATGGAGATTACTGTACTGAGTTGGAAGGTAAGGTTATCAGACCTTGTGAATGAACGTTTAAGTGTAAAGAAACGGTGAAACAATGAATCATCAGCATATGAGTAAATGGGAATATGGGTGACAGACAAGAGAACATTAACATGAATAAGGAACGGGGTTAGGGACTGGACTGATCGTTGTGACACAGCGGCTGTAACTAAATGGGAATTTGAATAAGCATCATCTACCTTTACTGTTATCTTCCTATTGCTTAGAAATGAGGTCAGGTGAATAAAAGATGAGAGACCGTAGCGAGGGAGTTTTGATAACAGGGAATGATGCCACATTCTGTCGGAAGCCTAACAGATATCAAGGACTACTGCATGACTTCCTTCATGTTGATCAATTACTGATTGAGTCTATGAATAATAAGACTGAATATGTCAACAGTGGATCTATCATGGCGAGAACCACATTGTCTCATTAATGAGAGTGTTTCATTCAAGATGTTTAACAATGTGCTCATCAAATGCAGTCTCAAATACTTTACCAGGAGATGTGATAGTCATGGGTCTGTAGTCAGAGGGAACAGAGGAACTTCCTTTCTTTCGAGTTGGATGGATGTTGGTTTCGTTATAAGAACCAGGGAGTGAAAACGTATGTATGCATAGTCTGAATACTTTAGTTAGAGCTGGAACAAGTTCTGGGGAACACCTTTTCACCTTTTCAGAAGTATGGGAGGAATTCCTTTTGAACTTGGAGCTTTGTTGGTCTAGGAATGACTTTACTTGTCTGGTCTGTTTCTTTAGTGGAACAAATCTACCTGCCTACCTACCTACCCAGCCAACCAACCAACAAACTGCTCATAGTAGATAAAACTGATGAAGCAGAACCCTCAGAGATGCAATGTACTGTATTAAGTTTTGTTTATCCTTAGGACTAAAGTGAGTAGCTAAAGTATATCTATTGCTACCTGTTTACTTACTCACCCACCTACTTCCCTACCTACCTACATATCAACATACTCATCTACCTGCCTAACTATCTACCTACCTGTCTACCTACATACATACCTGCTTAGCTATTTTTCTTCCTATTTGTCTGCAAACCAACCTACCTACCAATCATCCTCCCTACCTACCTACCTACCAACCATCCTGCCTACCTACCTACCTGTCTACCTGCCTACCTATCTACCATCCTGCCTACCTACCTGCCTATCTCTGCTTCTCTATCTTCGAACCTACCTACCTATATCGACCTCCCTCCCTCCCAACCCAGCCAAGCGCTCACAGTAGACAAAGGTAACAAAGTTGGAGCCTCAGAGATGGAATGTAATAAGCTTTGTTTATCCGTAGGGCTAGAGCCAGAAGGACAAATATAAAAATTTACCTTGCTACTTGTTTGCTTACCCACTTCCCTCCCTACCTACCTAACTACAAATAAACGTATCTACTTACGTATCTACCTATCTACCTGACTACCTTCCTGTTTACCCACCTGCGTACTTACCTGCCTACCTGTCTGCCTGTCTTCCTACCTAACTACCCACCTACCTACCCACCTACCTACCCACCTACCTATCTCTCCTCCTACCTACATATCCGCCTGTCTACCTACCGACCTATCTGCCTACCTTCCTACCTACCTACTTCGTTACTTACCTACCTACCTACATACGCATCCAAGTGCTCATACCAGACAGAACGACAAAGCTGGAGTCTCAGAGATGGAATGCAATCAGCTTTTGTTCATCCGTGGGCCTAAAGTAAGTGAGCGACGTGGGAGAATGACCTTGCTATCTACCTACTGCTACCTACTTACCTACCTACTTTCCAACCCACCTGTCTACCTACCTACCTACCTACTTGTCAACCTTCCAATCTACCTACCTGCCTACCCACTTACCAACCCAAATTCCTACCCACATACCTTCCCCCTTTTTACTTGCTTATCTATTACATACTTCCTCCTGTTGTCTGCTTAGCTACCTACTTGCCTCCCTTTTTGTCTACTTAGCTGCCTGTTTGCCTCTTTTCTATGTACTTATCTACCCATCAACCTCCCTTTCTGTATATGTATCTGTCTACCTACCCATCTTACTTTCTACATGGCTGCGTTCATAACTCCTTTCGTATCTGCTTACCTACCTACCTATATTCGTATCTTCCTAACTACATACTTTTTGTGTCTTTAGCTGCCCATTTCCCTCTCTGCTTTTTACCCACCTACCCACAGTTCTCTCTGCTTATCTACTTAGCACCTTCCTGTCAGCCTACTTACATTTCAGCTCCACCAAACACACACACCGCTGACTCAGTTCGACAGTGTAGGAACCCCAAGTTGGAATTTAATCAGCTTTGTGCCTCCGTCTGGTGTGTAGCGAGTACGTGGAGTGTGAAACTGCTTTGCTACCTACTGACCTACCTTTCCACCTACCTCTCTTCCACTTACCTTACTACTTACCTTAATGCCAACCTACCTGTCTTCCCACCTGCCTGCCTGTCTGCCTCTCTACCCATCTACCTACCTTCATACATAACTGCCTTTCTACCTGCCTAACTACCTGCCTACCTGCCTAACTACCTACGTGCCTACCTACCTGCCTTCCTACTTACCATCCTACTTACCTACCTATACACACCAGGCACTCAGAAATCTGAGCCACGGAGTTTGAGCTTCAGGGTGGAAATTTAATCAGCTTTGTGTATCCCAGGAGTAAACCTACGTTGCTAACTACAAACTTACATACCTACCTGCTTATCTTCTTAACTACGTACTTACCTACCAACTTACTGATCTGCCTACCTCTTCTATCTGATGTTGCAGTCGACTTGACAATGCCAAGACCCGCAGTTGAAGCTTAACCGCTTTGCGTATTCAATGTCCTGTAGTAAGTACCTACCTATCTACCCATCTGTCTACCTGCATATTTGACTGTACCCATCTGCTCACCTACGTACTTACCTATCTGTCTAGCTACCTACTTGTTTACCTTTATCGACCTACCTACCCATCTACTGTATGTACCTACCTATTTGACTGTCTGTCTACTTACCTGCATACTTACCTATCTGTCCAACTATCTACCTGTTTACTTCTGTTTACCTACCTATCTACCTACCATCTTACCTCTGCCTTCCTGCATACATCCCCACCAGGCAGTTACAGTAAACAAGAATGGCAGTGTCTGAATGTAGGGTGGAAATTGAATCAGCGTTGTATTTTCATTGTCTTGTCCTCGTAGTGAGTTGATTAGAGTGTATATCCTACTTTGCCACCTAATTACTATCTACTCACCTTCCCATCTACCGACCTGCTTATATACCTACTTACCTCTTCCTGTCACCTGTCTCCCCACCAGCGCCTCACAGAAAGCAGTGACAAAATTGGGACCCACAGTAGGAATGTAATCAGTTCTGTATATCTGTGGCGTTGTAGCGAGTAGACGTAGTGGGAGAGTGGCTGCGGTCGATGCGAGATGGGGAGAGAGAGGGTGAGGGACAGTGCTGACTAGGACTGGGCTTTAGTGGGTCAGATATTAACTCTACGGAAGGAAAGTACACTGATAAAATGGTCTGGTACTGGGAAAGGTGAAAAAACGAGGAGGCAGGATAAAAGGGAGAAAGGTTGAGGGATGATTCAAAATAATACTTAGCCTTAGTTGGTCCTTATTAACTCTCTAAGGACGGAGGACTCTTCCTAAGCTGAATGGAATTGTGCAATGACAGCGAGAATGGAAGAAATGACTGAGAAAGGGACACAGAAAGAGAGAATGAAAGGCAGTGCAGACAACGACGGAACTTAAGCGCACAGGATATTAAGTCACTGAGAAGGAAGTAAAGCCAGCCATAAGCTAAATTAAACTGTGTAGTGGTAACAAGAACAACCTGGAATTTAAAGGGAGAGAGAATGATGGATGGTGTCGACCTAGACTGAGATTTAGTAAGTGAGATACACTACCACACGACATTTTTATTTAGATTAGGCTTATAGTGAAGGAGTTGATGAAGGCTTTATCTAACTCCTCCATTTGAAAAAGCCTTTCCAAGGATGAATGAAATCGTCTGGAGACACTAAGAATAAAACAAAAATGACGTCCTCTCGTTGAAATGATTAGCTGTCAAAGAAAAGAAAAAAACAAAGTGAATAGAACTGACTAGCAGGAAGGATAACCTCTTGAGCTGAGTAAAATCGTCTGGAAGTAATGAGCTGTAATACTTTAGATTTCTCAAGTCGTTAAAATAGCCTACTTAACCCCTCCACCATACTAACGTCTGGTATTTCTTATTCTTGCTGTTTCCAGACGATTTTCTTACTTTCGTAGAATTTTTAAATTGGAAGAGTTAGAGATAGCTTTCATTTGCCTTTTAACCGTTAACGGAGATCTCCCAAGTAGAATAAAACCGTCCAGTAACAGAAGGAATAAATTAAAACAACCGTACTCAAGCTAAGAGGGGAGAGCGAAGGGAGGAATGTGTGGTGATTGTGGTGGAATGAGGAAATGAGTTGGGGAGAGAGTGGTGAAGAATTAGACGCAGGAAAGCAATTGCGATGACGAGAGAGAGAGAGAGAGAGAGGGGGGGGGGGGGGGGGGGTTTGAGAGGGCAAAAGAAAATCAGAAAAGAGAAAAGGCGATACAGAAAGAAGGAAACTATAAGGAGAAGGAAGGGTTTGTGAGAGTGAAGGAAGAATCAGCAGAGCGGGAAAGATAAACATAAAAAAAATAGGCAGCCACGGGAGGAAAGGAAGAGAGAGAGAGAGAATTAAAAGGAAAGGACTTGAAGGTGATATAAAGATGGCTGAAAGTAAGAAAGGAACAAAAAGAGAGGGAGGAAGGGAGAGGGGTGGAAAAAAAAAAGATGTCTTAGAGAGCATGAAGAGGGGGGGGAAGGAAATATACAGAGAAAGGGGAGACAGGGAAGGAAGGAGAGTGATGGATATATAAACGTTGGAAAGAGGAAGAAAAGAAAAGAAAGGGAGAGATAGAGGGACAGAGACAGAGAGAGAGAGAAGGTAGGGAAGGTGCAGGTGGAGAAAACAGAGGACAGGACTCGATTCATAAAGTTATGTAACACCCATTCGGCACCGACAGCAGTTGGTCTCAGCCCCAGACTCACCTCCAGACGTGCTTCCTGTGCAGAATGACGTCCCAGGCGGCGCACACAGCCAGGGCGGTGAGGGCGTGTTCCTTGCAAAGTGTCCCTACCCCCGCCCACAATCCAACCCACTTCAACCACGACCATCCTGCCCCTCTGCCTTCCTCCTCCCTCCCTCCGTCTTCCACGCTCTCTTTTGTGGATCCTGTAGCCACATCCTTCCTTAGGCTGTCGCAAGAGGGTAGGGAGCTGCTACAACTCGCCCATCCTTCGGATAAACTCGGGGCCCTCCTGCCGCCATCGCAGTTTGTGTCACCGTTGACGGTGCCTTCGTCTTCGCTGCCTGTGTCCTCACTCTGGTCGTCCCTGTCTAGTTCTATCGCCCTGATGAACGAGAAATGAAACAGGTCTGAGTAGGACAGGTGCAAATGGGAGAGGAGTGGGTAAGACAGATGTGAATTGGACGGGAGTGAGTAGAACAGATGTAAATGGGACAGGAGTGAGTAAGTCATATGTGAATAGGACGGGACTGACAAGGACAGGTGTGAATGGGACAGGAGTGAGTAAGACAGGTACGAATGGGACAGGAATGAGTAGAACAGATGCGAATAGGACAGAAATGAATTGGACAGGTGTGGAAGGAACGGGTGTATACTGAAGCGAATTCTGGGGAAACTATATTCAGCACATTGCGCCGGTTGAATGGGGCAGGTATGGGTGTTGTGCTGTAGATGGCAATAGAGGAGATGTACGCTGGAGAAAAGTTTGTGTACATGATTATAGTTACGGTAGATGAGACTGGTGTGGACGGGATGAGTGTGTAGTCCCTTGTGAACGGGACAAGGGGATGGTGAACTGCAGAGAATTGTGGAGAAAAGCTATTCAGTAACTGTGATAAGTGAGGAAACGAAAGGTGTGGATGAGAGAGGTGTGGTCAGAACAGATGTGGATGGAACAGTTTAGAATAAGGCAGGTGTGGATGATAACAGGTGTGGATTAGAGAGATGCCTGAGGAAACGTTGTGTATTATATGAAACTGGTTTGGACTGAAAAGGTGAGGGTGGTCAAGGTGTAGATAAATGTGGAATGGAAAGGAGTTTACGGAATGCTATACAGTACACTACGGTGGTGAGGATGGTTAAGTGTGGTTGAGACAGGTGAATATGATGCAAATGTGGATAAGACAAGTGTGGATGTGCAGGTGTGGGTGTTGGAGGTGTGGATGATGCAGGCATAGATGGGACAAGGTGTGGATGGAACAGCCCTGTATAAGGCATGTGTAATGCTCTGTAGTAAATAATGATATAGTTTAAATTAAAGAGAAGACTGGAAAAAAGATATACAGTCAGTGAAACAGGTATGGATGGGGCATGTGTGAATGTGACAAGTGTGGATGGAGAAGATTGTGAATGGAATAAGGGAAATAAAAACAGCTAAAGATGAATGAAGCAGATGTTAGGAAATACTAGAGACGTAGTAGGAAAAATGTCTAAAATCTCATTCACATTCCCCGCCCCCACCCAAAAAGAAAAAAAAAGACACATTTACATTCAGGTCACAGCACCAGAATAAATAAGATCACATTGGTTACACATTACAGTACTGCGATAAATTTCCAAAGCTGTACAACACAAGCTGGTGGCATAAAAATGTGGAGGCTTGGACGGCATAAGTAAGCCTGTAATGCCTCCCTCGTAAATCTGTAGTAATGGCTGTGGGATAAGTAATATATGGTTGCTTTTTGACCACGAGAACTGAGTGGGTATGCTGTATCTGCCCTGGGTGCTCCTGGTGTATTTGCTCCGTTGTTTCAAAGTGGCATTCTCTCTGTCTCTTCCAACTCCCTCTTCCTCTCCAACTCCAACTCTCAAAACTCTGTTAACTCTCTAACTTCAGCCACAAACTCCAATACTCACCCCTATTCCTGCTCTCTAACTCCTACCCTCCTTTCCAGCTCCAAATTCATATCCAGTCCCAGCTCAGCTAACTCCATATCTGGCCCCAACTCCAAAACCTTCATTCCTACTTACCCTCACTTTCCCTCCTAGTTTCACTTCCACCTTCACTACTACTATGTGTGTGT
>JAGKTI010026043.1:922-11097 GCA_018397915.1 Birgus latro | reverse complement strand
CCATATTCAAGTTCATCTTCGAGAACGGCCCCGATCACCATGATCTTATCCTCGATGTTTGATCTTGGTGAAATACCACGATCATACCTCAAACTGTAGGCCTAAACGGTCATTTCACGACATAGTCACGTTAGTGCTAAGACACACAAAGACATTGCTACGACATCCCACGACACCCTATGGAAGCGTCACATTATCCTGACGACAAACTACGATTATCCTTCAGTAAAAAAAAAAAAAAAACGGTCATTTTGATTCCACGTCACGGCAAGAAATCGCCACGACACGCTACGACATTCAACAGAACCGCAAAGTTATCGCTAAGTCACTGCTAAGATTACCAGGACATATGATGATACACGACATTGGCCAGGATCTTCGATGCGAAGCTATATATATAGGAGGGTGGAATATAGGCCGGTGTCAGTTGCCAAGTGCAAGTTATTGCTACGACACGTCAAGTCACGCCTAACGACAAGCTACGACAAGCTAAGAACACTCTAAGACACTCTAAGACACGCTAAGTCACAGCTAAGAAAAATGACGTTACCGTCACGACATGTCACGTTCTCCTCCTTGTCGGGGCCCACGCCGACAATTTTTGAACATCCAAAAATTGTCGTAACGTCCCAAGAACCATGAAGAATGACCAAGTTCCCCACGCCAGCGCTACGTCATCGCTAAGTTATGCCACGTTACTCATGACGACATGCAGCGACACACGACACACGAAGACATGAAGATCGTGGCGTGTCGTGGGAAAGTTCCTGACAGTGGGACATAGGTTTAACACGCTAGGCACTCCTATTCTTTTCTTTCATTCGTACCACTACACGCTCTCACTCACGTCGTTACTTTAACACATTATCTGTACATAAGTAGACTTTTTTTTTTAAATTATACACAGTCCCACTCTAACATTCACCCATAGATATTTGCTTCCACATTCTCTCTCTAAATCTCACTCTCACCTTATTCTCAACCGTTCCTTCTTTCACCATTTCCACCTTCCATAGCGAGAGAAATTATTTAAAAGAACCAGGTAAAAATCGGATATACTGATAAATGCTGTGATGTAGATTTATTGAAAAACGGGGCAAAACGGTAGTGTACAGTTGCTAGCAAAAGTATCGAGACATGTTCATCACCACGGCCATCATCATCACTACCACCATCATTATTTTTCATCATGATCCTGAGCTTTTATCCCACATTAGGATGGGGATGAGGTAGGTTCCAAGAAACAAGGAAAGAGAAAGCATGATAGAGAGGTGCATCAGTGGCAGGTAAAATAGTAGAAATTATGCCCACATACTGTACTGAAATTGTGCTTAAGGTGAACTATGAACAGCTTCGGCCGGATGTGGACCCCCTTCATGTAACACACTTTTCTGTATCTGTATATAAATTCTGTTAATCCTGTTTAACTTAACCACATGCAACACTAGACAAGATGCTTTAAAATATTTTACGCCGTATCCTACTTAATCACTTTATCACATTGGCTTCTTTGTTCTCGTAACCCCCAGACGAATTTATTCAGCTGAAGAGAGATTTTTCAAACTGGAGGTGTTACACAAAGCATTCATTAATCCCTTCGCTACAAGAGGTCTCCCCTAAATTGTATCAGATCATTCCTTCTTCTTTCTCTTCTTCTTCTTTATTTTGTCTTCCACCACCTTTCCTTCATTAAAATCCTCTCATAACCAAATATTAACTCCACACTAGAGTCTTTTCCCTTCCACCCCACCAGTCCCATCAACCTGCCTCATAGTACTTCCCTCTATATTTACACTGGCACAGAATTCCCCCTCCCTCCCTCTCTCTCTCTCTCTCTCTCTCTCTCTCTCTCTCTCTCTCTCTCTCTCCTCTTGAACTCCCTCCCCCTCACCCTTCCTCACCTCTACCACTCTCACCCCCACACCTTCAACTTCTCTTTCTTCTCCTCTCTCCCTTCTCCTCCTCCTCCTCCCACTCCTTTTTATCTGCCCCTTTTCGTCCCCTCTCGCACTTCCTTGGTCCTACTCCTTTTCTAATTTTTCCCCCCTCCTCCATCCCTATTTCCCATCCCCCTCTTTCCCTTTACCCCCCCTCTTCTCCATCTCCTCCTTCTCTCTACCTGTATCCTACTCCTTTCCTTCCTTCCCTAACTTCTCTCGCACCCCATGTCCCTTTTCCCTTTCCTCCTCCTACTTTTTTCCTCTCTCCTCCCCCCCCCCCGCCCCAAACTGTCTTCATTTGCAGGCTTTCAACTACCACACATCCTCCCTTCGTCGGAAAAAAGTGCTAATGGTGCCGACTATCAAGCAAAGCCGCTTAATGAGTTAGAGCTTTTTCTGCACCGTAGGGAAGGGGAGAGGAAGAGAGTGGTTTTCTCTCTCTCTCTCTCTCTCTCTCTCTCTCTCTCTCTGTTGTTGCTGACCATTTCTTTAAGACGACTACCATTTCTTAGCTGAATAAAATCGTCCAGCGATAGCAAAACTGAATACTGCACAAAGGTGCTCATGGATGTAACCCCAACACTTCACGGGAACCTCTCTTTAGCTGAAAAAAATCGTCTGGCGAGGGCAAGAATATATAAGAAAGGCGTCATCGTAGTGAAGAGGTAACCCTTTCACTATTCTGATGTCCTTATACTGTATTCTTGCTTCTAGTGAGTGGAATTCGCTTAGGGGAGACCTCGAACATAGGAATTACTGTCTGTTGGTAAGGAACAGGTGACAGAAAGCCTTTTATGCCTACGAGAATACAGCTTTAGAAGTGCCCTCCGGGCTGCTCTACAAAAGCACTACAAGAGCACAACAATCTCCCTCTCCGATCTACTCCACAAGAACTTGACAAAAGCGCAGTATTTTTAAGGTCCAAGATGATAAAAGTGGTTGCGTGGGAATCGACATCTGCAAAATGTTTGGTTAGCATTAAGAAAAAAATTCTTGGTTCGCTTTAGCTTTCACAGAAGCAAAGGCAACAGATGAGTGCAAAGTAAACCCCTCTCCTCCACACACACATCATCAGAGACGGACATACGAGCAGACAGACAGACAGACAGACAGACCCCCCCCCACACACACACATTCACATTCCCCCTCCACACACGGACATACAAATCCCCCTCACGTGACATGAAATACAAGGCAGTTCAGAAAAAAAACGTTGGCTCTGTTATTGAAACGAATAGCCATGCGAGTGGTATGGCATTTTTTTTCTGGGGCACTCTGTATCGAACTAAAAACGCATCGTGGATCCAAATGCAATTGATATTCATCGTTTGGGTGAAATATAATAAAGGGAGAGATGAGTGTTGGATCTACATCTTTCAATCGAAGGACACAGTGTTGTGTTTTACTTGTTTTATTTGGCCTGTGCCAAAACATGACACCGCTGTCATTACATCACAGAGACACACAACACACTTGCCAAATAAAACAATTACGCTACAAACAATATCAAACCCTCTACAACAAAATCCCACCTCCAGCCATTCCAACACCAGCAATCATGGAACACCCACATATTCACTTCACGCACAAGTCAATACAACGCCTCGATCACGCCATACTAAAAGCACCCCCTCCTGCCATCCACCCATCAGAGGTGTCCCTTGATGCAGATGATCGAATTCACGTAGCCAGGCTTAGAGCAGGACATCACCCAATCCTCTCCCACCTCAGCTACCACCTTAGGTTTGGGTTGGGTGGAATCAGAGATGACACGCGCCCAGCATGTAGAACAGGCTCCCACAACATACAAATAATGAAGCATAACACAGCACATACCACACTAAGGCGCAGACGCATCAACAGTGTAGGAAACTTCATAGGGACGGATGTTTACCTGCGATCGACGGGTCTGTTCAATCAGACGGACCGGTGTTGAGCAACAACAACAACGTTTCTCTCTCTCTCTCATCTCTCATTCATTGAAAGCTCCAACACCCATGGAAATGATGTCATTTAACTAATCCACTTATATCAACTCTACTTCATGTCTTTTTTGCGTCTCCGTAATGATTTTATTCGTTTAAGAAGTGCCACCTCGTTGTGAAGGGCACTGAATGTATCTCACCTCCCTCACTGAGCTATGCCTTTTTTTTTCTTTGCTCCTTTCTCCTTCTTCTTCTTCTTCCTCTTCTCCTTCTTCTTCTTCTTCCTGCTCCCAGGCGATTTCTTTTTCTGCTCTGGGGAGGCTTCTCGAACTGGAGTAGTTAGATAAAGCCTTCGTTGAAACCTTCACAGAAAGCTGTAACCGGCAAGCTGAATAAAATTGTCTGGAGGTAGCAAGAATCAATCAATAAAAAAAAAACGTTGCCAGACTGAAGGGGTAGAGATTTGGGGGCAAAGGAGAGTGTGTTCAAATCCCTTCAGTACGGGGACGTGTATGATTTATTCTTGCTGCCTCCAGACGATTTTATTCAGCTTTAGGAAGATCTCTTGTAGCGAAGGGGTAAATGAAGGACATAATTCCACTCTTAACATTCTCTTTCAAACTGAACAGAATCGCTTGGAGGTGATAAGAAAAAAATACCATACTACATCACCGGACTGAGCGAATTAACGCACCAGGGTACCAATACAAAAGGTGACCACAGTTTTATTTTTTTCCTACTGTCATGCAGTCGCTGGCATGGGCGTCGGATGGTGGTAATGCTGAACTCCATCGTTATGACAACGAATTTTCTGTTTTATTCTGGCCGTTATCCGATCGATTTCAGAGTCAGTTTTGGGGGAGACCTCTTGTACTGAAGGGGATGATAAGTGCTGTAATATAAACCTTCTAGCTACAAAAAAGTTAATAATAGGCAGAATAAAATTGCTTGGAAACAGCAAGAAAAATAAAACAATAAAAAAGGAAGAAAGCAGAACAAAAAATGTTTCATTGGAGTGAAGGGGTTAAAATAATGACCTGTAGCACCACTCGAGCCGGGCAGTACTCCCAACGTGGATGGAAAACTGATGACAGGGAGAGCTGGAGCTCGCGTTTCATCAGTCCTCGGGACTATTTCATGACCATCCTCCTTTGCTGAATTTTCATTGTTTCAGTAACACAGAGAGTAGGCCACCATTTTTTTTTTATGTGTCCAAATCTGGGCATAGGCTTCACAGCCTGCTGTCAAGACCCAGTAGTCGTCCTCCATACCATACACATCTTCATGTCACATGCCCTCCAATACAAGTTTCTCTTACCGTCAGTACCAAACTACATGCACATTACACACTGCACTTCCTTTTCAAAATTTTAAAAATAAATGACGTCCAATAACCAAGCCTCGGAGTTCCCGGCGGGGGGGGGGGGGAGGGGAGGAGGCAAAAATGCTACCATCATCCGCCCCTCTCCCGGTGACGACTCAAAGAGCTGCCTGGAACCACTGTCTGACTCACTTCATCTTCATTTCTGCAACATTCGCCGCCTTTCCTCTAACTTTCTCTCTGTTGAGCACCATCTCTCGTCCTCTAAACCTCACATTCTCTTCTTAACTGAGATTCAGCTGTCTGAGGCAACTGATAGCACACCCTTTTCTGTATCTTCCTACTTTCTCTATACTCATTTCAAAGCCAAAGGTGCCTGTTGTTTATATGTAAACAACGACTTATCTTGCTCTCGTGTTCCTGAACTTGATTCTTCTGAATTCCCCACTCTCTGACTTTGGCTTTCCTGTCATTCTCTGGCTAAATATATCTGAGCTGTTTACTTATCCCCTGATTCTACTGACTATGAAAAATTCTTCGACTATCTTACTTCTACGATGGAACACATCCAATCCGTTTCTCCTTTCTCTGAAGTCTCCATTCTAGAAGAATTCAATGTTCACCACCACCTTTGGCTCTCCTCTAATTTCACTGATCCACCTGGTGAACAAGCCTACATCTTTTTTGTCCTTAATGACCTAGTGCAGCTTGTACAGCACCCTACCCATATCCCTGACCACCTTGGAGAGAGTTCCAACATACTTGACCTCATCCTTACATCTAATCCTTCTGCTTACACTGTTAAACTTTCCTCTCCATTGGGCTCCTCCGATCACAGCCTTATTACCTTAACCTGTCCTATCGCTCCACTACGGCCTGTGGAACCTCCAAAGAAATGTCGGTTGTGGCAATTTGGAACTGCTGACTGGGGAGACCTCAGGCAGTACTTCTTTGATTTTCCCTGGAATGATTATTGCTTCCATGGCCGGGAGTCATCTGAGTGTGCCTCGCGCATTATGGAGGTTATTCTCTCGGCCATTGGAAGCATACATTCCTTTCTCATATCCTCTGACTAATGCAAAAAAGGCCTTGGTTTCACCACGCTTGTCCTAATGCTGTCCACAACAAGGAGAGGGCCTATAAAAATGTATTGGAGCCAACCCACCCCTGAAACACATCTTTTTTTATGTTTATGCCCGGAATCGTGCTAAGTCTGCTCTTCGCTCTGCTAAAAAAAAATATTATCCGTCCTAAATGCTCTGAACTCTCCAACTCGAATTCTTCCCGCTCCTTCTGGCACCTTGCCAAAAACCTTTCTAACAACTTTATCTCATCATCCTTCCCTCCTCTCTTCTACTTTGATGGCTCTGTAGCTATTTCTTCTACTGATAAAGCAGATCTCTTCGCTCACTCTTTCTCCTCCAATTCCACAATACATGATTCCGGTGCTGTTCCTCCCTCACTTCCCCTTTCTGACTTCCTCACGGCTGACATTAAAATTTCTTCAGCTAATGTATTATCTGCCATCACTGGCCTCAGTACTAACAAGACATGTGGGTTTGTTGGGGTCCCTCCTACTGTCCTCAAGAACTGTGCTTCTGTGCCTACACCCTGCCTAGGTAAACTCTTTCGCCTTTGTCTAACAACGTGTACCTTTCCTTCTTGCTGGAAATTTGATCTCATTCAGCCAGTCCCAAAGAAGGGTGGCCATTCCCAACCCTCTAACTATCGTCCAATTGCTTTTACATCCTGTGTTTCAAACGTTTTCGAGTCTATTCTTAACAGAAAAATTTTAAAACATCTTTCCTATCACAACCTTCTTTTCTGATTGTCAGTATGGGTTCCGTTAGGGACGCTCCACTGGCGATCTTCTCACCTACGGTTCAGACTCCTGGTCATCCTCCTTTCGGGTCTTTGGCGAAAGCTTTGCCATTGCACTTGACATCTCAAAGGCTTTCGATCGAATCTGGCATAAATATTTAATTTCCAAACTACCCTCTTACTGTTTCCATCCTTCTATCTGTGCCTTCGCCTATAGCTTCCTTTCTTGTCGTTCTATAGCTGCTGTTGTAGACGGCCACCGTTCTTTTCCTAGATCTATCAACAGCGGTGTTCCTCAGGGCTGTGTCCTATAACCAATTCTCTTCCTTTTATTCATCAATCATCTTCTAAGCTGTAACTCTCACCCTATCCACTCATACGTTGATGATTCCACCCTTCACCTTTCCATTCGGTTCGCGCAAAGTCCATCTCAGCAGTTACTTCAGCAAACAAGGGATGAGGCTATGTCACACCTAATGTCTGACTTGGCTCGTATCTCTGACTGGGGTAAAAATAACCTTGTTGTTTTTAATGCATCAAAGACTCAATTCTTACACCAGTCAACCCGACAAAATCTTTCACAGGAGTACCCACTAATTTTTAATAATATCCAGCTCAATCCTGCATCATCCTCAAACATACTTGCGGTTTCATTCCCTCGGAACTTATCTTGGAAAGATCATATTACATCTCTTGTGAAATCTGCTTCCAAGAGATTAGGTGTGCTAAGCCAACTCCGTACCTTCTTTACCTCTGCACAGCTGTTGACTATATACACAAGTTTTTTGCCCCTGTGTAGAGTACAACTCTCGTGTGTGGGGAAGCTCTCCACATACAGCTCTTCTCAATAGGGTAGAGTCAAAAGCTTCTCGTCTCATTAACTCTCCTCCTCGTACTGGCTCCCTTCAACCTCTGTCTCTTCGCTGTACTGTTGCATATATTTTCTATCGCTACTTCAATGGTCACTGCTCCTCTGAACTGTCTGCTTGCATCCCTTCATCTCTACGAAGGGCGCGTAGCACCCGTCTAGCAACAAACTCTCATCCCTTTTCGGTCCAGCTCTCTAATACAAGAGTTAACTGTTACTCCCACTCCTTCATTTATGCAACAGGTCTACTCTGGAACTGGCTCCCTCTGTCTGTATTTCCTACTTCCTATGATCTCCAGTCTTTCAAACGCAGTAAGTTCAGGCATCACGAAATGAACGGATCTTGAATTTGACTCTCTTTTGTATTGTTGATTTTTTTTTTCTTGGAAGGAAAGGTTTGCGGGCTCCTGTCCTTTGGTTCCTTTTTCTTCTAACCTCAGGGGTTCAAAGGTCTGGCTCTTACCGTGATCACTTCATAGCAGTGACTTATATCAGCATTAGTACCGTTAACACCAGACAATTTAATTCACCTTTGGAGAGACTCGCCAACTACTGAAATTAGATATAGGCTTCATTAACTCCTTTGCTCCTAGAGGTGGGTCCCAAGTTCAAAGAAATCGTTTTCGTTTTCGTTTTCGTTTTTGGAAGGCTCCAACATGCTTGCATGTGTCGGCCTTGGTCACCTAATGGCGGCTCTCCACGCTGCTCGATCTCTGGCAGCCTCCCTGTTCAGTCCCTTAACCCTTAAGTCACACTTAATGACCTCATCCCATGTCTTTCTCGGTCTACCCCTCCCAACCCCTCCCCCAGTATTAACACTTCTCACCCTCTGTACCCAATTATCATCCCCCATCCTCTCCACATGTCCAAACCACCTCAACCTCTCCTCATCACAACACCAATACACTCCAGTCCCATCCTACCCCTCAACTCTTCCATCGTAAACCCAGCCCCCCCAGGCCTTGCACGCAGGGACGCACTGCACATCCACCTAAAAAAAATAAAATGCAAATACGTTATCGAGTGGAAGAGGTTAAGTTTTAAGACTGAATTTAAGTACTGAGTCAGAATTTCCTGCACAGCGCTCAGATCAGACCCATTCACCGCCCTTCCTCAAATACCGAGAACCTGGTTATGGTGTACGTCCCATTGGCTGCTGTCTGTCAGGCCGCGTTAGTTTTTAGTCTCTTTGCTTTGAGACCTTTCCTAAAGCATGATAAAGTCGTCTGGTGGTGACGATGACAAGACAGAAAAAATCGTCATCACAGTGATAAACTCCTCTCGTATGACATTTTCTTGACGTTAGTACAGTACAGCTATTATCAGACGTTTTAATAACCTTAGAACAGCCACTTTGTAGAAAGGAGGATCAATGAACGTCATATCTAACCTCTTCCACACATCAAGGGCTTCCAAATTCGAGTAAAATCGCCTACTACAATAGATAAAATGGAAAATTATCTTTGGAGTAAAGGACCTGAGAATCACTGTTTCTAATCTCATCGTTTCTAGAGATCCCTCCAAACCTAAAATTTTCGTCTGCTGGTGGCTATAATATAATTTTCAAAAAGCGTCATTGCAGTATAAGCGTCAAAGTATCGGAGACTACCTTGTCCACCAACCCTTTCCGTATGAGATTTGGGTGTCAAAATATATGGCCATATTGAATGAAATCAAGCTGTGATAACATTTGGAATTAGAGTGTCGACGACGACGATGAAGATGATAATGATGATGTCTGTGATATGATGTTGATGATGATGTATATGGTACGATATTGATGAGGATGATGAGGATGTATATCATACGATATTGATGATGATGGTGATGTATATCATACGCTAATGATGACGACAGTGATGATGATACAATGGTGGTGGTGATGGTGGTGGTGGCGGTGTTGGCTGGTAAGGCGTCATGTAATTTCTTGCTCCAACATCGTTGTTGCATAATCTTAAGCCTGGCCCCTCCCCCCTCTCGACTTTTTCCCCTCCTTCCCCCTCCAGACCAACTACCTTCATCCTCCCCCCCCTCCCTTGTTTTCATCTTTCTTCCTCTCTTTCCCTCTGTCTTTCTTTTTATTTCTCTACTTTTCTTCCTTTGCCTTCATCCTTCATCCCTACTTTCCTTTCCCTTCTCTTTACCTCCCTCCTTCCCTCCCCTCTACCCAATCCTTCTCCCTGCTATTCTCTACCTGGAGTCCATCCTACTTCTTACCCAGTTTTTCTTCTCTCCACTTAGTCTACCTTGTTTCTATTTCCCTCTCATCCCATAATCTCACCCTCTCTCTACCCAGGTTT
>JAGKTI010026042.1:0-13740 GCA_018397915.1 Birgus latro | reverse complement strand
ATTCACAGAAAACTCATCACTCAAAGCTCCATTCACTCTTACCAAATGTGTACATGTAATCAGATTGGTGGGGCAGTTTAACTGGTACATTTGGCCCTCTTTTAAGTGCAAGCCTTCATTATTTGCAAGTTTATACATCATCTTAAAATTCATTTCTTTAAAGTGTATTTTGAGATTGGGTATTGCTAAATCATATCAAAATACATTTTAAACAAACAAATTCTCACAAATAATGCTCTAGAGTGCTGGAAGCAGTTTTTAGGGAATCTCATTGTTAAATTAAAACTGTAGGAGTCACTAAGGTGGGCACCAGTTAATCATAGCTTTCACCTTCCACATAGGTGTCTGTTAGGTATCATCCATGTGTAAGGAAGATCAACTGTAAACAAGGAGGCTCTTTTCCACCTCATAGCTAAGGCTTACTGGTACTGAATTTTATGCAACCATAACTTAGCATTCAGGTCCTTCACATGAAAACAAACTGACCACAGTATGCCAGCACTAAGTTTCAATGTCTGCCATGGGTGGAATTAAACCCCAGACTCTAAGCATGGCAGATTGGGAGGTCAACAAATAGACAGATAAAGATACAGTAGATGAAAATTAATCAGCAGGCAATTTAATTCCCAACTAGGGAAACTGGTACTAAATAACACTACAGATGTACATTTATGGAAATATTGACCTTGAATAAAGGGTTTGTACAAAATTTTATACAAAAGTATACCACTACAAGGGAATATAAAAAAAGCATTAGATACACATCAACTAAAAACATCACTCAATAGCACATTAAGTAATCCTAAATAAAAATACTGAACAATCTTTGTAGGCAGGAAAGATATAAAGAAACAAGATTATCTTTATCATCATCCTCATTCAGCATCCCATCACTTCCATGACAATATGGTTTGCAAACAGGAAAAGGAAAGCAAAAAGTAAAATCTAAGGTCAGTGAAATCAGCCACACATCCATTCACTCATTATTCTTAACCACCAGTGAAGATTTTAGTTTATTATACTGACTTTGAGAGAATTTTCATTACCATCATCCAGACCTCCTTTGCCATCCAAGGGTGGGGTGAAGTACAGTTCAGAGTGCCGGAAGGAACTTAACAAAATGAGATATCTGTACTAACCAAATTTTTCCCAACTGTATGGGCCACATTCCCATTCATCCACCATTCAAGCCCATCTCCACCTGACAGGTTATTAAAAAGAAGGGCACGCAACTTCACACTCATCTATCAGACAGAGTCAATGATACCATCTTTACATACACTAAAAAAAGATACAGCACAGTACAAATGCATTGTTAAGAGTAGCAACTTAACTACTTGAAATGAACACTGTATTATACAAAGTGGAATCCGTTCTAAGAAGATACTTGCTGTGGAAACTAAAATTAAAGTTATTATTTTTTTTTTGAGTGACCATGCAAGCAGGGAAAGCTCTTCTTTCCTAACAAATGTGTATGTATTGGCTTTTTCTAAAAGGATACAATGATCCTTCATGTTTTTTGTAGAGAAACCTAAATAATGTGAAGTATTTCAGAATCTAATAATAATAATAAGTAATTTTATCACTGACCTGCCACATCAGTGGTCCAAGAAATGTAATCCCCCCAGTGAAACTTCAGCCTATATATCAATTACTTGTCTTTAACCTACACAATATACTGATGTCTTCATTTCTTAATTTCCTAAAGTGATTCTCTTCAGTTTAGGAGTGACTCTTCTAACTGGTGTAATTACCTGTACATTATTAATCTATCCATCACCAGACACCTTAATATTGTAAGGGGTGGACATAAACAAACTGCCACCATGTTGCCCTGTCTTCAGCCATCTGACTGTCCTTCCTCCAACTCACACACCTCTCTCTTTTGTCCTAAACCTCTTCACTCCTGTAAGTTGAATACATATGTCTGGCGATAGCACCAACACAACTAAATAAACGTCATTGTAGAGAAGGGGTTAAGAGAGAATATGGAAGCCTGAAAAAGTCTTCGTTATATAAGGGATGCATCTTATTTTGGTGGTCTACATTTAACACTCCTCTTCCAACTGCCAAGCGATTTCTCATTTGCTGCAGAGTTGGCTCAGTCACCGTTATCACTGTTCCTCCTCATTTGTTAATTCGTAATCACACTATGACACCCATACTCAGATCAGCAGATTTAAATGCTACAACCACCAGGTGAGTTTCTAGTGAAGTATTATTTACAAACCACCCTGTACAGTACACAACCTACTTACATTACCATACTACAAATCAGAAGTTTCAGCATTACCACAGAACACACTTTGAAAGTACTGCTAAGAGAAAAGTTTTTGAAAGCTTAACAATATAAAGGCACTAATTATTATTTCACTACATCTGATCATCATCCAAATCTAACTTCCCATTACTAGCAAGGTTGGGGAAAACCAGAAGTTAAAAAAATAAAAAAAGTACAATTGACATTTAAAGTCCTGCCACATTTCCTGCTTCTTTATACAGGGATTTTGAAAATATAAAGACTCCAATATGCTAGCATTGTCAGCTTGGTCATCTAATGGTGGCTCTACGCTGCTCGATCTCTAGAATCCTCTCTGCTCAGTCCCTTATCCCTTAGATCACATTATATAATCTCATCCAAAGTCTTTTTTGGTCTGTCTCTCATAACTCCCCCCTCAACATTGACACATTTCATGCTCCACATCCAATTTGGAGAACCTGCAGCCATCAAGCAACTAACACCAGTGACATTGGTCTGTGGCTGAATTAACTCATGTATGTCAGTTGCTGTGAATTGGCCAGACTAATTTTCAAGCACCATGGAGACAGAAGCAGGAGAGGCAACAGAACTTATGATGCCGGCTGCACATTAATCTGCAGGGCATCCATGGAAATGATTGTTCAATCCTTAACTATGAAAGCCCCCAAATTAACAAAAATTCTACCAGGTACACAATTCTATCAGGTACACAATGTGGTATAATCTTTAATTTTACTGTCACTTCAAGACTGTCTAATGAAATAATGTTTTTTATTTGTATAAAAAACACCAGAGATCCTAGCATTGTAGTGATGTATGGTATTCTTCCAGTGTCAATCAGCAATACTCTTCTTACTCTACCTTGGCCTAAAGTTTTGTTCTCTTGTAACTTATTTCATGTAGTTCAATGGCAAAATAGAACAATGTTATGGTTCTAAATCTTTTCTACATCAATTTTTTGTAATTAGTACCATTTTCTAGCATAAATCTACTGTTACAGTTCACCATTCGAGACAGACAGACGACAATTTTAGGACAAGTTAGAGTAATAACAGTACAGCATCAGCAGCATCCTATGCTTATACCCACAGCTATAAACAGCATGGGTGGGATAAAGAAAGAGGGAAGAGGAAAAGGGCAAAACACAAGTCAGACCTAACATCAGAATCCCAAGCATAAATGGACCACACCTCCATTCTTTTACCAGTCACGTGGCCTTCAATATTATAAGCGGATATGAGGTTAACATGAATCATTAGCAAATAATGTTATTAATAATGCTACTTATAAAATAGTACAGTAGTTGTAATATCTAGCTAACTTCCATATCATTACCTGAACCTTGTAAGCATTAAACACTAGCCACTCTATGTCTGTTATAATTATTTGCCTTGTCAATAACTTTTCTTAACTAAAGAGGCCTAATACTGCTGTGCTTCATTCACTTACAACTCTCTCTCTATAGCCAGATGCCTCAATCCCATAAGGAGTGGCCAAAAACACATCACCTCCATGTTGCCCCGTCCTCTCCCATTTGGCTGCCCTCCCTCCAACTCAAAACAACTGTCTCAAATATCTCTCTCCACTCCCCATCTCACTCTTGGACTCCTCCTCCCCCTCTCTCCGTCCACCTCATTCACATACTTTCTTCTAGTCAATCTCATTTTTCCTCCTCTCCACATGACCAAACCATCTTGCTGTACTTTTTTTAACACTTTCAATCACATGTACATAAATGCCACAATGCTCCTTTACTTGTTCATTTGTCTGTCTCTACATGTAACTTGCAACCTGCCTAGACTATTCTGTTCAGTTCTCTCTAAGGTTTGTTCTCAGTAATGCACCAGAACTGCTATGCAACTCCTGTTTTTTTCCATTTCTGAGCCTTGAAAGGAAAACCATTATTGCCTGTAACAGCCTCTTACAACACTGCAATAACACTTACCATTGCAATGTCTGAACTTACAATTTTGTCATGGAACTGCTAAGTATACCGTAAAATCATTCAGTTATATGACCAATAAGAATTTTGGTCACTTTTGCGTTTTACAATAGTTTTTGCCTTTATGATTGCTGTGATGCCCAACTTCTCGTTATAAAACTGCAACAAATGTAGAATGCTGTATATATTCTCATTAATGTCAAATTCAACTAATCTGAAAGAATCCAGTGCAATGGACAGGGTAAGAGATACCTCTACACCTCTTACTGTCATGGCTGAACTTACATCATGCATTTTATTCTTGCTAATATCAGATTATTTTACACAACAAATTAAATCCTAATGCAGCTAAAGGGCTAAGTCATACATTACTGCTTCTGTCACTCAATATCACACTGCTGTGACTGTTTAAATGACAGAATTATACAAACATACTTAAGTCTTCCTTTTTGGAAAGATACATACCTTCCCAATAAACATTTTCAAATGAAGGTGTAAGCCTTCCATTCTGGGGTGCAGCCTGGATTTTGTTATGTAAGGGCAAGAGGAGAGGTTAAATTTTGGTTGTCATATCTAGTGTCAAATAGTAAACAACCTAGGACACAATTATTAAAACCTGAATGAATAAATAAATACACAATTTACTAAATTACTGCATTTGCTTTCAGTTTACTTGAATAAAAGGGGGTAGGGGGGCCCTGGCCACCTTGGGCACCCCTTCCTTGGCTGCATTCATATTTCCATTGCTGGTTTCTGCAATTAAGTGACTCATAGTAATTCTGGCCAGGACAGTGAGAATGGCCTGAGAAGGGATCCTCAAATAAATGCCCAATCTGGAATCATGGGGAGGAGGAAGTGGGCTGGACTGTTTTTGCAACTCAGTGCTTCATGGCAATTCTGGCCAGCAAAGTGAGAATGGCTGAGAAGGGTTCTTCAAACTCCCTAGGCTGACCTGGTTTCAACGCCCAGTCTGGAATGATGGAGGGAAGGAGGTGGGCTGGGACGGGGTGGTGTTTGACAGGACGTTTGCCTCGCTGACAAGCGTGCTCTCGACGGATCATTAAGGACTTCAAGCTTTTGAGGTCAGCAGCAACTTTGGGATTCTGCATATCCTGAAGAAGGGAAAGTGAGGGGTTGCTGTCATTGTCATAATCATCGTTATCACTATCGTAACCCACCTGAGTTTGAGGTGTGGTAGGATCCAGAAAAAAAGATAAAAAAACATGATAGATAAGGAACTATCAACAGCATGCCCAGGAAAATGAGCCAGACAATAATTTACATCCCATTCAAGCCCTCCGAATCCTGGCTCTACCACATATGTCTATGGTCGATAAATTGGGAAAGCAAGAACTTATAATAATAATAATAATAATGATGATAATGGTGACTTTCCCAATTATGTGGGTCCCATCTGTGATTTTTACCATTTACAAGGAGACAAATCCTACCCTGATTCCTATTACGTGGGGAAGTATCTGGTTTGCACAGGAAAATCCCAGAAATCATCCCCCCAACCCCCAGATAATGGTCTGTCAGGCACCGACAGTTGAAGGTCCCAAATGGCGACGTGTCAATATGGCTGCCAAACATGTCTGTGGTGCAGGCACACTCTGTGTCCTCTTCCCTCTTCCTCTCTCTACAGCAGCCAACCTTTGATATGCTATACTCCTCCCCAACACCCAAGCAGTGCTCCATTCCCTGTCATGGTAAGTGATCACTGCTTATTTACCACTTTCTACATTCCAATCCATCCACCATCCAATCCTGTGTTGTCCCATGAGGAGTGTAGGATCCTGGGGCTAGGCAAGTTGGTTCTGACATTTAAGATGAAAGCAACCAGCCTCACTCATCCTTGGGTGGCATTACACGAGCAATAAACCCCAACCACCCTTTGGAAATAAGCCTGCATAGGCTCAATTCGACTGGAACACCTTAATTACCCACTAAACCACCAGGCGTCATAATTTTGTTATATGGTTACCACCCAGCATAGTAAATAGTTTCCTGGTGTGCAGGACATCATTTGGCTTGTCACTCAATGTACAGTCACCCATAGACAGAAGGAAGAGGAAGGAATGAGGAAAAGAAAGAAAGAAAAGGAAGGAAAGAAGAGAGGAAAGGGCAGTCGCCCAAGAGCAGCAGCAGATGATGATGATTTACAGATGCACTTCACAAGCACCTCATGGGTTAATTGTCAAGTTATAAAAGAGATGACAAACCACTGTCATATGTTTCCCTATCTAGACAATGAAGGGTTATATGAATACCTGGTTGAGGTAGACAGTTCCCTGAAGTCCACTTAGTTCACATGCAGATAAATCAGGGGCCACAACAACAGAAGTCCACTTAGTTCACATGCAGATAAATCAGGGGCCACAACAACAGACAATACAAAATAACAAG
This sequence comes from Birgus latro, assembly GCA_018397915.1. Taxonomy (NCBI): domain Eukaryota; kingdom Metazoa; phylum Arthropoda; class Malacostraca; order Decapoda; family Coenobitidae; genus Birgus; species Birgus latro. Next base: position 7,132 of record JAGKTI010026042.1, on the reverse strand, counting down.
GCCACTGAATTCAACCTGCATGAGTTTATAATATAGTACAGTGTTTTAAAAAGAAAGCTCTTGTGCTATTTCTGCACACTGCTACTTCAATATAAACTTTTTAATATTTTAACCTTAATACTGTACTAATATACTGAAAGGTTGCATGCTTAAATCTAAAACTGCAAAGTGGAAAGCAAACTCCCCATTTCCCTGAAGGTCACACATGGAATGCCAATGGTTATTTGGTACGGGTGAGCCTTCATCCCATATATTGAAGAATGCAATGCAGTCAGTATCCGTACGGGACGACCGAATCCAGTACCCCCCCTCCAACCATGGTTAGGTGCCTGAAAACCACCGTGGTTGGGAAAACCATGGTTGATGAAGTTAACTATATGGGGAAAATAGGGTTACAGAAACCTTGGTCAGAGGTAAAAAGGGTATAACATGAAAAATATATACTACTTTTTTAGTCTTTATTGCACAATTCTGCACTGTACCAAATGCAATCATAAAAAAATTAACAAAAGTATAGTAGAAAGTGATTTACTGTACAACTTTAGAATCAGGAAGCTTATCAGCTGGCTAGAGTGCTGTGCTGGTGGAAGGCTGAGGATCACTTATCAGCTGACTAGGGATGATGGCTTCAAGTAGTACTGGGTAAATATACGCTTTAAGCAGTAAATCCACCTAGCCAAGTCAGTTCTTCCTGATAGTCTGTTATAATTTTCTGATTATTAATGGGGTGGTAAATAAATGTTTCTTGTTAAATCTGTTTCCCTGTTGTTTTTAGCTGTTACGCTGTGACAACTTGCTTGATTCGTCAGCTCAAAGGCAGAAAGGACTGTCCTAACCTCAGTGTTTAACTAAACCTAACCTAACCTAGCTTAACTACCTAATAATTTAAACTAACCTAACCACCAGTTGGAAAACTGGGAAGTGAAATCCATCTTTGAATACTTTGAGTAAGTTTCTTCCATTATGCCAGAAACAAACAACTGTGGGTACAGCTTAAGCAACATGACGATAACAACGGGGGAAAATTTTTCAGCAGGAAAAGATAATTTACCAATCTGAAAAAACAGAAAAATACAGAAAACAAACTGAAGGAATATGAACTGAATTGGTAAGATCTTTCTGCTGCTTAAAGCAATGCATACATTTACTTAGAACGGGATAGATGGTTACTTCATTTTATTCTGGGGATCTCTTTGCACCTGTTTGTATGGAGCCAATAATGTGTCCAATCCATGCCTGAATTTTAGACTCTGCTCCGTGAAGAGATCTACGTCAGCGAAGAAGTCAGCAAGACTGTTAGCCACGAGTAACCCTCTGATAAGGTAAGCAAGTCATTTTGTTACTCTCCTCGCTGTCATCCTCGTCCTCACTAGATATAAGGTTTTGGACAACAAGACAGGTGGTAAACTGAGAGAAAGTGAGATACTGTAACTCCACACCCACTCATCTGCTCCCAATAACACAAACTATACTGGTAGGCAGGAAACCTGCTAGCATAGGAGAACGTTGCTGCCACCTGGTGAACTAAGGTAAGTGATTTGGTATACAAATATATTACTGGGTAGAGTATAAATGAATTCCATGGTTGGTGAACCCCGTGGTTGGTGGGGGATTATTGTACATTACAAAATCACCATGTACTTCAAAAATCATTGTCAAACTTTGGCGGTCTGCATTCCACTTTGCAATTTCAGGTTTAAGCATATGATCCTAAGTTATACATTCAAAAGTACACCATGCAGCATACCTGGCAAGGGGTGGTGGATGCTGTAAGGATATAAAGCAGGGTACAGCACTTGCAGAAGATTCCAGGACCCTTCTCAGAGTAAATGGTCATCAGCTGCATCACTGCCTCCACCAGCCCCTCCAGCTGTATAAAGCAAAATATGGATATTAGACTAAGTAGACATGGAAGGGATTTGCTTATGGCCATCCCTTACAGGACTCAGGCATCTGGCAACAGATTAATAGACAGCCTTGCCCTGGGGCCCTACACTCATAATGGGGCAATAAAGGACTAGATGATAGACAAATGTAGATAACCCAGTCTCCCTCTGTCAGGTGCTGGTGAGGTATGTCTTCATGTAGTGGCACTGATATAACCAGGCAGCTCCACAGCTTAGTTAAACAAATATCCCCTAGCTACTTCCCTATCTCCCAAAAGAAGGATGGTGGACATCATAAGGGCAAATGAAGTGAGCAGTCCACTGGATTCACATTTAGACGAGCCTGGGATTGCTGCTACTATTATTACTACTACTCTACTACCATCACCACCACTACTATTACTATTACTTCTTCTGTTCCAATGAAGTCAGAAGTAAGGGAAATCTTTATGCTTCAGGAACATGGAACAGAAGAAAAAGGAAGCTCCAGGTATTTGATGGAAATCATCAAAAGTGACAGACTGATGTAAATCAGAGAAAAGTGAGTCACACAACGAGATGAGTGCTGTAATGAAAGTGGAATGAGAGAGACAATGTTATAATCTCTATGCTTTGACAACATAGATGAGAGGAAAGAAGCCCAAGGGATTTGATGGAAAAGAACAAAAGTGACAGATTGAGCGACATCAGAGGAAAGTGAGCCACAGAACAGGATGAGTAATGAAAGTAGCAGATGAGAGAAAATTACCCTCACTTGAAATAATTCCTTGGAGGTAAAAATATATCCACTTACTCAACCCAGGTAACTACTGTACTGTACATCATTAACAGACTGTTCTTGCTTCTACCAGATGATTTTATTTGGCATAAGTGAAAGTTTTCAATCTTGAATGATGGAATATGATACTATGCAAAACAGGCTACAAAGTGACAAAAATCTAGGCCATGTTAATGTGCCACAACTAAAGTATAATATGAAAATTCTTGACTATGAGGGATAAATACTCACCTTATTGACAAATGGTGCAGTGTTGTGGTACTTGGCAAGGTTGATCAAGATGTTAAGGACATACGAGAGGACCTGCATGTGGGGGATAGAACGGTTGCAGGACTTGAGAAGGTAGAACAGTGTGGCCAGGGAGGAACCTTCCATCAACTTCACTGAACAGGGGGGTGACCAACGAGTGCTGGTATCTGAATGGGGAAAGGATTATGCAGAGATGAGAAGATAAGATGGATGTGTAGTATGTCCTTGACTGACAGGCCTGGGGGGTGTCAAGATTGTGAATGAAGAGTTGAAAGCAAGGTTGGGAAGGCATTAGTGTTGTGACGAGAAGAGGCAGACTGAGGTCTGGGCATGTGGAGAGGATGCAGGATGACAACTGGGTGTGAGGATATGGTGTGTTGAGAGAGACAGACTGAAAAAGATCTGAGACAAGGTCATACGGTGTTAACCCAGGCATAAGGGACTGAATGAAGAGGCTGCTACAGACTGATCGGTGCAGAAAGCTGCCACTGGACAATTTTTTTTATTCATCTCACTGGGGGAATTAGATTATCAGCATTATGGGACAATCAACTGGTGCTGGTGTCCGTGTGGAAAAGGAATTGTACAGTAAGTCCTTATTATATTCTAATCCTTGGTCTGCTGTTACTCTTGTTGTACAGCAGCAATGACTTCTTCCTGTTACACTCCCAATTTCTTTTTAATGTAATCAATCAATAAGTCCTTGTTATATGTCTTGAATGTGGGACAAATTATTAACTTATCTTCACCCAGGGATAAGGGACTGAATGAAGAGGCTGCTACAGACTGATCAGTGCGGAAAGCTGCCACTGGACAATTTTTTGTATTCATCTCATTCTGTACACTGGGGGAATTAGATTATCAGCATTATGGGACAATCAACTGGTGCTGGTTCTGTGTGGGAAAAGGAATGGTACAGTAAGTCCTTATTATATTCTAATCCTTGGTCTGCTGTTACTCTTGTGTAGCAGCAATGACCTCTATCTGTTACACTCCCAAGAGCTTTTTAATGTAATCAATAAGTCCTTGTTATATGTCTCAAATGTGGGACAAATTATTAACTTATCTGCACCCAGTGTCCTCAATATGGGACAGAACTGGGCATTTTCAAAAGCTAATGAAGAAGGGAACCCCAAGGCAGGGATCTATGAGCTGACTATAATTACAGTCAGCTCGTAGTCGCAAAGCTTATAGGCAAGGGTACTGCCCTCTGCCTAGCACAGTCCCTCACACAGGAACACTGGGAGCTAATGGGTTAACTTTCTTCCTTCAATTCATTCTATATACTGGAGGAATAAAATTATCAACATTATAGGAAGACCAATAGATAAATGTGCCTCTGGAGAGGGGAAGTGTGCAATTGTGAGAAAACTTATTATTTTTTTATTTGTGTAACTGTGAGCGAGATTTTTTTTTTCCCCTTAAATAACTGGTGACCATCCTGTAATGTGGGATGCAGGCTGGTCACATCTAATTACAAGTGTTCCATAAATTACCAAAAAGCAACAAAGATGTGCCTACACCTCACATTTGCTACTGTAAATTTTGGAAAACTGGAATACTGGCATTGCAGGGAGACCAATGGGTGCTGATGTCTGCAGGAGTTCGGAGGAAGATTATTACACAATGTCTTTCAATGCAGTGACTATTTTTAATTTTCTTCTTGCTCACCATCTGCAACTCCTCCTCCCCCCCCCACAACCTTTTAACTTTTCTTTTTAGATACCTCACATCACAAGTGAGATTTTCAATTCATCAACTGTCAAGTAAAAAAAAGTGTCTTAAAGGTAACAGATGAGTGGCTACTGCTGACCCCGGGAGGTACTACCATGAGAGTGAAATGTGTCTACAAGCTTGATAATTAGCCACACAGTCATTACTCTTAGACAGGAAACATTCTACCACAAGTACAGTCACTCTATGCTCTTTCTTCTGAGTGACTGTACATAGAGTCAAAGTCCTAGCTGAGACTCTCACATGGTTACAAATATATTACACATCTCATTTCTTTTTTCTTAACACCTTACAGTAACTGTTGGGAAGTAACTAGTGGGTTTTGGCACAAGGTTTGCTTCCAGTTCATGGAAAACATCAGTATACCATGGCCAACCTCAACACAGGATTCCTTAAGAGAATGTATGGCATCATTTTTATGTACTGGTATGTATGTATCCTCAGATTAAAGGTGCTAAAATAGAAGAGGTGTAATAATAAAGATACTGGGAGAAGACTGATTTGATTAGAGTACCACTATGTGGCACAGTAAATTAAAGTTGGTTTCCTAAAATATTCTGTAGCTTTGCTAGAGGCACTAGTTAAGTCAACAAATATCTACTCTGATTTACTGTTGCAGCTATGCTCTTAACCTTACAAAAAACTATACTTAATGCAACCTACAATACTTATTTGATTATTTTTCTGTATCTATTATGTTTTTCATGTGATTTGAGGCTTTCAGTAACACAAGAAAGTTCATTAATGAGAAAAAATACTCTACCTGACAGGCAAGGAAATGATACCACACACTTCCACATATCACCACTAAACCAGGATCAACTCCCTTAGTACAAATGGTAAAGATGCCAAGCCTTCATCAGTGAATTACTGTACTCATTTTCTGACCTAAAATAGACATCTCTATCTTAAATGTAGAGATCTAACAAGAGATCAACACTAGAATATGATGCTGGTCAAGAAGTGCTATGGAGAGGATGCAGAGCCACAGTATTGTCTTATTCAGTCACAGAGTTATGTGAAATAAGCAGCAAAATGACAAAAATCTGTTCCATGTTAAGGTTGAAGTTCTATAATTAATGTGCAATCCAATAATTCTGACTAACCAAGAGACATGACCGCAATGAGAATTGTTTTGAGGTTGCGGCACTTGAGGAGGTACGAGATGGCACACTCTGTTCTGTTGCCGATGCGCTTTGCGTCTGTGGCCTCCTGTGTGGCGATTTCCAACTGCTCCCTTATGCTGGTCAGCCGCCTGTCTTGCGGGTTCCTGCGGACAAACCTCCCTCGCCACACTGCCTGTAGAACTGTTGCTGCTGCCACACGACGCTTCTGTTGGTTAGAGGGTTGCATTCTAAAAGAATGAAGATTTTGCATTTCTCCACCTAGTTGTCCGGGGTACCACAGCAGGTTCCACATCATTCCATTGTTTGGTTATATGGTTACCATCCAGTTAACATTAACAGGGGCACCACAGTAGACCCCACGTCACCACATTAATTTTTGTTATATGGTTACCACCCAATTAACTGGGGTACCATAATAGGCTCCACATCACTCTGTTATTTGATTATATGGTTGCCACCCAGCACAGTAAATGGTTCCCTGGGTTACAGGAAACCATTAGACTTCTCACTCTGTGCAGAGCCATCTCAAGTGGAAAGAATAATAATAATAAAAGGTGACAGAAAGGATAAGAAACATGAAAAGAGGAGGGCAGACAGAAAAAGAATGATAAAGGTGAGGGAAGAAGGAAGGCAGCACCAAACTGTGAGTGGATGATGGTTTCCACCACCTATCAATGAGGGGACAACTGTATTTGTTAATATTTACTGATGAAGACACATCATGATACAGTGCTATTAATTTTTCACGTAGTGCAGAAAGCTGTGGGTGTTGCATTTGGAAGAATTTTTCTGAGATAGGGCAGAGAAATGTGGTGGATGGATTTAAACCAGGAAGCTGGTTAAGTAGGAGGATATAGAAATGCACTGTCATATTCTGCTTCCACATTAATGTAGTGACATGGCTTGAAGGGGGTGAATGACAATGACTGATGATGAGAGAACAAGAAGGGAAAGTGAATGCAAACAACATATGACATTTTATCATGAGAAGGGAAGTTATTACAAAGTAGCAACATAAGTGCTATATTTTGTTAATGTTTCATTTTGAATGGCTTTGTACATACTGCCATGTGCCAACTTTACTTACCTGATGGTGGCTCTCAATCCTATGCAATCACTGGCAGCATCTCTCTTCAATCCCTTAACTTTAACATCATTTGTGCAATTGTGATCAACCATCACAGTGCTAACATATCACTGCCATTTTATCCACAATTACTCTCCCTTCCTTTTATTCAATTTCTCATCTGCATCGCCCATACCTCTTTATGATCCTTTCACTCTCTGCAATCAGTACCACACCCTTTTCATTCTAACTTGCCCCAAAATTGCCATCCATCCATCTTAAATGCTGAGCT
>JAGKTI010026041.1:0-13740 GCA_018397915.1 Birgus latro | reverse complement strand
GATTCGATCCTCCGACCCTACGGCCAGAGCGGAGCGCTCTAACCCACAAGGAAAGTGGAAATTACATGATACATCAGAGCGTAAGGTGGAGATTTGCTATCATGCCTTTTTCTTTATTACTTGCATGACTGGAGGTCATTAGAGCAGTCAAAGTTTACATGCTGAAAGAGGTTGTAATAGCAATTTCAGAATACTGCTTCAGAAACACTGATATTATCTATACATTTGTGATGCATTACAGATGGATGATGGAAAAAGAATTTTAGATTAAAGTGGTTGCTGATGTTGCTGTGGTCCTAGGTTCATCTGGATGTAAACCCAGTGGACTTCAGACTGAAGTTGTCCATATCTTGCAGTCAACCATCTTCCTTCCAGGAGACAGGGAGGAAGGTGCTGGGTATTTGTACAACTGGACAGCAAAACTGTCTGGTTATACTGATGCCACCACATGATGGCATCCCTCTCCATCACCAAGGTGATATATACCTGCACATTAAAATAAGTTTTGAGAACGAATCATTTTCGTTCTCAAAGGTTCCAACATGCTTGCATGCATCAGCCTTGGTCACTTAATGGCAGCTCTCCATGCTGCCCAATCTCTGGCAGCTTCCTTATTTAGTCCCTTAACCCTGAGGTCATACTCAATAACCTCGTCCCAGGTCTTTTTCGGTCTACCTCTCACTACCCTACCCCCAACTTTAACACTTCTCACTTTCTGCACCCAATTATCATCCCCCATCCTCTTCACATGCCCAAACTATCTCAATCTACCTCTCCTCATCACAACACCAATACACTCCAGTCCCATCCTACCTCTCAACTCTTCCATCGTAACCCTAGCCCCCCTAGGCCTTGCACTCAAGGACACAATGCACATCCACCTAATCACTGCCATTTCTGTACATTTGAGCCTGCCAATATCCTCTTCCTTTACTGCCCAGGTCTCGCTACCATACAGCATTACACTCCTAACACATGCCACATACAAAGATCCCTTAGCACGGAGGGAGAGCCCTCTCAGTGTCAGGAGAGGCAACAGCTCCCTGAACTTCTTCCAAACACTCCTCACTCTAGCCACAGAGCTAGCTCCTTCTCCACATCCAGCAAATAAGATGTCCCCCAAATAACAACACTCTTCCACACACTCAAGAGACCCACCAGCAAGTTCAATCCTTTTGCACCTGACAATATCCACATGCTCTCCCCAGCACTCTGCACACATGAAATCAGCATTACCTTGCAGTCCACCTCTAATACCACTACATCTCTTATGCACCCACTTATCACAAACACTGCACAAAATGGAATGCAAGTTTATATATAGTAACTATATCCCCCAAAAGCCAGCATGTGGAATATAATCACTGAATTTTAGTTGAGTAACTTACTATGTCAGGCAGAAAGTGGCTGAACTCTTTACTGTGCTGAACACTGTAAAATCAAGCAGAGATAAGATAAGGTGGAAGAAAATACTTTGAAGTACAGTATTTAACCTATGACATGTAAGTAAATAAGGAAGTTTTGAAGGTGGGTAAAAGTGAGAAATATATGTCACAGGGAAGAACAGTGACAAAACCTGAATGCATTATAAAAGGACTGGACAAAATAAAAAAAAGTGGGGAAGGAACTTAAAAGCTGTGTGCCTGGGGGCAGGGTGGCTCAGTGGTAGAGTGTCTGGCTTGAGACCAAAGGGTCGAGAGTTCGAGCCCCACCCAGGCAGCTGCCCTGTTAGGAGAGGTAGCATTCTCCCATCACCTAGCGTGGCTATAAGAATCATCAATGCCTAGCTTGGCGAATTCATTTCCCCTTATTAAAAATTCCAAAATAAATTAAAAGTTGTGTTTCTGTCAATAACATTAGATCATACTGGTGTGAAACAAACTGTAAATGAAGAAGTGTTACTGGGGAAAGTGCTTTAACTTCAGTGAGTTGGTAGAAAGTTGATGGAGTAGTGTAACTAATCTGGAGAAGGCATATGCAGCAATATTACATGGCACATACAAATACAAAAGGTACAGTAAACTGGTACAGATGTATAAAAATAACGCACTGCAGGATTATACTGAAGTGAAGAAAAAGTTAAAAAAAGATTGTGTTGGATGAAGAAAACCTCCAGCTATGTGGAAAAGGAGAGAGACAGCCCTTTCGGCAAGATGATACCTGTTTTATGATTATTACTGCCAGACAACTGTATTGGCAGAGAATTCTCATAGTGAAGGGGTTAACAGGAGTAGGAAATATAACTATGGCAGCTGAGTGCCTATGTAAACAGTATTAGAAGGAAGTAGCCAGGTGGTGTTTCTGTCATGACCATCCACCGTAAGAGATCTTAGAAAGTAGTGAAGCAGCAATGAAATAGACAAATATATAGCAGTATCACAGCTCAAATAATACCAGTAAAATGATCCCCTGGTTATCGTGCATAACTGGTACCAAACATGGAGCGTGATAATGAAACTGCGCGATAACGAAAGCACAGAACCTATGAGACATAATTGGTGCCAGGCATCCCAAGAACAAGCCCAAATTTTCCCTTTTATGATGGTTTAGGCCCATTAAATACATACATACTGTTATGGTATCAGAAACACACATAAGCATGGGTAGGTTAACAGAAAGTGATGAAAAGGGTACAGTAAGGAAGAAACACATAACATAGAGAGACCTGAGACAGGCTTGTGGTAAGAGTTTCAAGGGCTATAGGGTGGAGAGTTGGTAATCTCTACCACCTGGGATTAACTCCTACAGTAGGGCCTAACCTTTGAATCCCTCAAAGCCATTAGAAACAACAGACGCTGCACCATTATTGTCGACAGAATCTGGCTCAGGTGCACAACAACAACAGTTTTTGAGGTGAAAAGTGCACAATAATGGGAGGAGTTGATTCTCATCTTGGAGTGATAATGAAAACCATTATTACCATGTACACAATAACCAGGGAATCACTGTACTTTAACACTGGCCATGAATTACCTACTTAGCAATTTAATTTGATTAACTTCAAATGATTTTACTGTGCTCAGGAGAACCATAGGGTACCAAAAATGTTAGAAACTATCAACAACATCTGGGCAAATAAAGAACTATATGTTTTATTCCAGCTTACAACAGACTGCAGTATTTCATTCAGCTCACAGAAACTCACCACAACCAAAAGATTAGAGGTACTGATTGTTCTTACTACACTTTAGCATTCACACTTTTACATGAATAGCAGTCAATGATTTCCCAACCCTTCACATCTGTTAACAGATGCCTTCTGTCACCATATTCAACAACACTACAATGCAGAATAACTACAACAAGGTGCCATCAGTATTATTATGATGCAGAATAACCAGAACTGGATACTGCTGATTCTACAGTATTTTCATACTGCTTGCCCGAGTCACAAACACTCTTTGCCATTACAAAACATTGCACCCTCACACCATCTATACAGTAGGCTGAACACCAAGCAAAATTTACATCAGCTTTGGAGGCTGCCCAACACTTCTTTCTTATCATTCTGCAGATGGCAAGTTAATATTCTCAGAATGTTATTTATGCATTCTGGAAATGTTCTCAACTTTATACATAAATAACAAACAAGGTGGAGGGAAATGGTGGATGAGTGTGTGAGGAAGAGAGGTATGGAAGTTGGTGTCACTAGGGGACTGACGAGAGATCATGCTGACTGGATGAATGTGAGAAGTACATGATCAGGGATTTGCCACCCCTTTTTAACATGACAGCATTCAGACTGATTCTATTGGATATGTTTATGTGACGCTACAGAATGTGGCATATCAGATAGAGCCAGGACTCCGGGGGCTTGAATGATGAGTGAACAGAGCATGGCCCATTAGACTGGGCAAACTTGGGCTGTCTGGATGTTGCTACTCCTCACCCTGCCCTAGGGTAGGAAAGGTCTGGATGATGATGATGATGATGACAAACAAGGTAATCTTATGGTAAAATAGGCAAAATAAACTGTAAAGAAATGGGTGCTGAAAAGCCTCCCAAATCCATGAGATTATGGATAACTGGCTTCTTCTTATACTCAAGTCTCTAGCAATCTGTCAAAAATATTTTACTCAAGCAAAGCCATAGTCTGGTCTATGCTCAGAGCTGCATGACAAAAGAAAGATGATGAAAAACTAAATGGAAACGACGTTAAAAGAGCGAAGCAACTAATCTGTTTTTCGGTAACTACAATATAATTTTCATTCATAACATCAACATTTGGTTTCATAATTTCCCCATCAGGCACAACATATCAACGTAACTACAGTATTATATAATATCATCTCCAGCCTTCAAGAAAACTTTATTGTTCTCTCACTCTCGTTTTACGAAAGGGCACAAGTCTTAGAATCTATTTTGCTTACAAATATCTATTCAATATAAAGTTACAGAACAGTGCTTAAAAGCAGTTCCCATAATAAACTTACAGTACTGCTTTCACCAAGCTGACCAAATCAAGTCCAACAATGATGTTTATTTCTAGTAAATCCATTAATTTCCCCAGCTAATCCTACTATACACCAACATCATTTATCTGGTCTCAATCTCAGCTCAGCCATCTGAACCACTGACTCTTAACAATCACCTTTAATCACAGACAGACAGACATGCACATGCACACATGCAAGCACTTGCATATACACTCACACATACCTTAAATACAATCCTCATCCATATCACACACTTTTTTTTAACATCATCTTGCTGTGCTAATAATTAAATCATATAAGTACCCCTTCAAGACCAACATATATGTCACCTCACACATTTTTCATCACTTCTGTTTCTCTCATCATTCTCTCCTTCCTATTTCTTCCACTTTACGATGCAATGGTATTGACAGGATTAATAATTTAGAATCACTCAATAAATTCAATCTAATTCTACTCATATTAAACTCTGGTTTCAAGCTGCACTTTTCCTGAACACCCTCACTTGCTCAATTAATTTAAATTAGTCCACCAATTTGTACTTCTGTTTCATTACTTCCTTTATGTAAAACTCTCTGTGGCCACATTCATTGTCACCTGTGTCAGGCATTACCCTTACTCTGCATAATCTGTGGCCCGATTCATCTTCTTGTACTCCTAATTCATCACCTACAGTACATCTTTCTAGATGTACACCCAACTTGCCAACTTTCTCCCAAGGACCCTACTTCCCTCCACATCCAGTCCACCTTACTCCCTCAACTGAAACCAACCCAGGTCTCCAAGCTGGTCAGTTGTACCCCTCTTGGCAATAGTGCTCCCACAATTCATACTCCTAATTAGCCACATTAGTCTTTCTGTATGTACACCCACTTTGTTAACTTTCTCTATCCACCCAGGATCCTACTTCCTCCACATCCAGTTCACCTTATCTCCCCAGTCAATGCCAACCCAAGTCCTTGAACTGGGTCAGTTGTACCCTTCTTGGCGATAATGCTCCCACCGGCTGTGGTTCAGAGCTGAGATGTCCTCCAGAGCAGCAATGTCCTCTAAATATGCTGCCAGTCTTACCAGCTCACGGTCGTGGTCACGGTTCTGGTGGGCCTGGCGGAAGGCGCGTATCTTGAGGCCATTCTGGGGATTCATTAGGAAGTTGCGGCGCAGGTCATCAAACATGATTGTGTTCTGCTGGGTGTAGTGCTTGTACTTCCCCCAGATCACACCCAGTGGCTTCACCTGTGGAGGTAAAGAACATAACCATCCTCATAAATTTTTATCCCTTCAGTGAACCCCTGACAGGAAGTGACACAACCATCTGCAGGCTACTTTGTCCTTTCCTTTACAAATATAAATTTTTTTTAATGTATCAGCCACACAATATTGAAACCTGAAGATTATGCAGTAAATACTGTAGTTTAATGTGACGAGGTTTGCATAGCACATAGCAATCAATGAAGTAGAATTTTTGTCACGATGCTACGTACCTCAATAACACCGTACTTTTGTGTCTCAATGGTGATCATTGCAAGGGAGTCGAGGTAGAATGCAATCTTGTACTCAGGATGAGATGATACTCCCAGTAGCTTCATCTTTTCCACAATCCACTTCATACTCGTGGCAGACCAAATAACAATATCATAATTCTGAAAGATGACATCAATCAATCAATCTCGTACATAATTCCTACTGCTGCTTATCAACTGACAGATGCCACATCCTATTAAAGTGCCTCCAGGCACTCTGTTAGTAGCTAATGATCCATTCTCCCATGAAGCATTACCCACTTTTATGTACAGTCAGTGAGAACAGTTTGATGACTATTCCACTTAGGGCATGTCCATCAGTTTCTTCTCTGATGCACTATACTGTGTTAAAAATAATAAAATAAAAGACAGAAATAAATAATGGGCAGAAAAATATACCAGGGCTCTCAAGTCAGTGATACTTTTTACTCTGACAGGGCCTGTTTGTGATAATAATAATAACATATTTGTGCAAAGAAACATCACATTTAGATCTTATACAAGCTGCAGGTTCAAATTAGAATGATTTTCTCCACAATAATAAAATATTTGTGCAGTGAAACATAATAACTAGATCTTATACAAGCTGCAGATTCTTTTCAAGGAATTATTTTTCTTTCCCTCTCTCCATGTGATAAAATGATACAAATTATCAACTCACTCTGTATGCTGATGTGAGGAACTCATGCAGGAATGGTCGCATAAGCTCTGCACCAGTCTCTGCAGTAGAGCGATGGTCAAAGAGGGTGTAGTCAATGTCTAGTACCAGTAGTTTCTTGCCCGGCCGCATCTCATTCAGTATTTTCACCTCGTACTCCTTCACACGCTTCTGCACCTGTGTGGGGCTAAAAGTCAGCTCTACAGTTGTCATTAAGAATTAATATAAAAGAATGGTTACATGTGTATGCTGATATTGCAGATATTAACCTTGACAGGTACATTCATCATAGCTACTTACAGAACCTACAAGAATCATATTATATTGTAGTTTACCAGTTTAGCAAATATTGATTCTGGGCTGATCACCTTGGTTCACAACAGCTTTCCCAATAGAATCCAGACTGATATCAGCTTTAGATTTTGTAAATTCGATTACTTTACCTCTGTCTCTACTATTGTCAAATGAACTTTTCAGTAACTCAGTTAAAGTTACTCACCTTGTGCAGGTACTCTGAGCGATTTTCTATAGCCACTTCTTCCTCTTCAATATCCAGGTCATTGATGACCATTGGCAGATCTTCTGGTACCCGCTGCACCTCCTCCACACTGCTCTCCAGTGACCCCATCATCATGATCTTGGTCCCAGCTCGCAGGTTCAGGGCCCCCATTTTTACATCATCATCAGGGTTTTTTCCTGGCCGCAAATAAAACTTTATAATGCTGATGTAGCAGACAAAATACAGTAATCTTCCCACCATCCGACGTAATAGAACCAAAGACATGGCCAGAAAGTGGTCTTGTCTGGACAGTGGCCCTGAAGCTCCAGCACTGGTCATTCATGACCCTAACCTAACCTAACCTAAATCAAAAAACCACCTACCTACCTCCCTACCGGACATGCATAGCAATTATTTAAGTCCCCTTTCACATAAATAATGCACACAGAGCATGAATTAATTGAATTTTAACCAAAAAATGATTTAGAGGTGAGTAAGGCATTGGTGCTCACAACTTGCCAGCACAGTGTAAGTATTAGACATGGAAATCACTATGAAAATCACCCTTTCTCACATCGTATGCACTAAAATAATGAACACAAAGCATGAAATCATTGAATTTTAACCCCAAAATGATGAATTTGAGGTAAGTATGGCATAGGTGTTCACAAGATGGGAGCTTAGTGTAAGTAAGTATCGTACGTGGCAATCACTATGAAAATCATAATTTCTCACAGCTTATGCACTAAAATATGGGATACAAAGCATCAAATAAATAAACTGTCACCAGAAAAAGAGTTAGGTATGGCAAAGGTGTTCACTGTTCACCAATAGCACTGGTCATTCTTGACCCTAACCTAACCTAACCTAAATCAGAAAACCACCTACCTACCTCCCTACCGGACATGCATAGCACTTAAGACCTCATTCACATAAATAATGGGCACAAAGCATGAATTAATCGAATTTTAACCCAAAAAATTATGAATTTGAGGCAAGTAAGGCATAGGTTTTAGGGGAGGCGGTAGCTCGATCGGTAGAGAGTTGGCTTGCGGTCCCGTGGGACCCAGGTTCGAATCCTCGCTGGTGCAGGAAACAGTTTAAGGATTTGAATTTCATTAAATCAGGCTTTACTGATCTACCAGATGACCCGCCGACATGTCGTAAAAATGACCCCGCTAATACCAATAAACCAGTCCTGTATGAGACAGCCCTAGCATGTATTCAATATAGATGGTGGGTGTTAAGCGCCGAAGTGGTGACATGTAGATTGTAGGAGGACGACTGGGCCTTGATAGCAGGCTGTGAAGCCTATGCCCAGAGTCGGACACATAATAAAAAAAAAAAAAAAAAAAAAAAAGGTGTTCATGAGTTGGCAGCTTAGTGTAAGTAAGTATTGGACGTGGCAATCACAATGAAAATCATCATTTCCCACATCTTATGCACTAAAATATGGGATATAGAGCATCAAATAAATAAACTGTTACCAGAAAAAGAGTTAGGTATGGCAAGGGTGTTCACTGTTCACCAACAGCACTGGTCAATCTTGATCCTAACCTAACCTAACCTAAATCAGAAAACCACCTACCTATCTCCCTACCGGACATGCATAGCACTTATTTAAGACCCCATTCACATAAATAATGGGCACAAAGCATGAATACCCCATTCACATAAATAATGGGCACAAAGCATGAATACCCCATTCACATAAATAATGGGCACAAAGCATGAATTAATCGAATTTTAACCCCAAAATGATGATTTTGAGGTGAGCAACGCAGGGGTGTTCGCCAGCTGACTACATAATGAACGTAAGGAAGAGACATGATTATTACTGAGAAAATCACCTTTTCACAGCCTATGCACTCAAGTATGGGACACAAGGCATGAAGTAAATAAAATGTAACCAGAGAATGAGGATTTGGAAGTGATTATGGAAAATATTTAGCAGTTGACAGTGTACTTACATGTCCATGACGGTTGTTAATGAATATTACCCCCACTCTAAGGTTTTTCCAGTGGTCATAATTGCTCCTGAAGCATGTCCAGTAATCCAGTGTTTAACTACACTTAATCCTTAGCACTGTGAATTATGATTATTTAAACAAGAACGGAAATACCATAAACGATCCGGAAACTCTTCACTCTTCACAGGAGTTGAGAGAGAAATGGCAGGAGAGGGGGAGCGTGGGATGGGAGCTGGTCGGTGTGCATGGGAAATTCAAACTGACGTGATCGAAAAAAATTGGATTTTTTTTTTTTTTGGCAATTTTTGGGCATTTTGGGGTTTCGACCATCAGCCTACGATGTCCGAACAGTGAGGTAACTGGATAGTACTGTACTGTAGTTAAAAAGGGAATGCTGTCAACAAGCCAAGGTGAATTATCTGGCATTAACTTAAGCAAACCTGATAATCCATCAGATAATATTCAGAAGTTAACTGTTAGAGCTCAGAGAGATTCCCCAATGGCAGATAAAATTGTCTGGTATCAGCCCAAGGTAAAAATTAATGTTGTCACTCAACATTTAATGGTTATACAGGATGTAACAAAACTTGTTTTCCTGATTAAAATACCCAAAATTTAACTCCAATAACAAGTGGCCACATGGTTAATATGTACCTCAGCCAATATTTCTGTTACCGTACTTCTAATGTCACACTTATGACCTGGCAATGAAATGCAGGCTATACCGTACCTGGTTCAGATAATATTTTACCATGAAATACATTAGCACAAGAAATAAGCTGGAAGAACATCCACTGTGGATTACCCACATTGGCATACAGGAGAGCAAAAGGTGATATGAATGAAACATCAGATTTTGTGTGGAGTTTATGGCCCAGAAGTGTGACAATATTTTTTAACTGAGAGGAGACCAGACAACAGGAGGACATCACATGAAAATTTACAGGAGAAGAATCAAATTTGATAAACATAAAAACTCATTTTGTACCAGAGAACCCCAGTATGTAGTGGAATAAAAACCAGTTTTGCATTTTGAAATTAATTTAGATAAAGCTTAGAAAGATCAGGATCTGATGTATGACTATAAAGCTATGATACAATTAGACAAAATCATACTGACTGCCACTGCATATTTAGTTGATCGTTCAGAGCTGGATACACACGACTAATCAGGCCTCTTCCAGAAGGTTAACCGTGAGAAACTGTGGGATTTGGTAAAAAAATCTGGGTGCTTTGTGATGAAATAAAGAAATTTATAAGCCTTAGCACTAGAGGGTAAGGCATCCCTCAGAAAAATAAAATAAATGCTTAATATCTCAATCATAAGATGGTTTATCACAACTGTTTTTAAAGGCATTTCACATGAATATTTAGTGGTAGGTGGTGGCGACCATCATCCACTCACTTGATGTGCTGCCTACTTCTTCCTTAGCCTTTATCATTCTTTTTCTGCGACTGCCCTCCTTTCTTCCTATTTCTCCTATCTTTCCTGTCACTTCTTATTGCTTTTCTTTCCTTTACAGGTGGCTTTACACTGAGTGACAAGCCAAATGGTTTCCTGTAAGCCAAGAAACCATATAACCATATAACAAGCTCCCTACGTGTCAACAAGCGGGTTGGTGGAGGGTTAGTGCCCCTCCCTGTAAAACAAATAACTCAAAGTCAAATGGCCACCCTTTACGGGATTATGGCGTCTGGCAATAGATAGATAGAAAGATAGATAATAGTTCATCTGGTTCACCTTTCAGTTTGAGGTTGAGCAACTTCTGGCGGTGAGGCTTGACCCCAGTTTGCTTCTCAATAGCATCTTTGAAGTCTTTCACCGTCATTCTGTCTTCGTCCACTTCAATCTCATACTCCTTCCCGTTCCACTTCACCGTTATGGGTTTCATCTTAACCTCAGGAGTTGACAGTCTCCTCCTCTTTGGGTGATCTAGTGCAATAATGGCTCTCAATATATGATTAATCACGTCAGAAAATCCCTTGACACAAACCTCTGCCCCAAAGTCCGATTTTCCTTTCCCTCAGAATAAGTGCACTTTTGTCAGCTATCAAGTCAACTATAATAAACTCTTTGGTGTTGGCTGTGTTAGATCCGTTGTACCATTTCAACGTAGTTGGTAATTTACACTTATATTTTAATGTTCTGTCAAACCTCAGCGTCCTTATTGTTTACTACCATCTGCCGCACCGTGGACCAATCTTCCATACGGGACTGCCCTTGACTGTAATATAGTCTTTCTTCATTATAAGGTGAATTAATACTTTGAATATTCAGCATACTTTTGCAATATATATATATATTATGAGTGCATCATACAAACTTTGAATACGGGTAATCTCAATCTCAATGTGATTCCTTTCTTTGTACTATTTAGTGTAGTTTAATTACGCAAAAGTATTTTTCACTATGGTCTGGCCAATTTTAATTGCTGAATTAGAATTTCTATGTAAAGTATCTGAAACTGAAATGATGACAGTAAACACTCGATGTGAAACCTCGACTAGCAAATGTCTTCTGACTGACTCTACTTAGTGTTACTGATGTAGGTTACTTAGTATGTGATACATATGTACACTGTGATGAACAGTAGATGTTATCATTAATGAAGATTACGTTGGCAGGAAACAGAAAGCATCACGTTTGCGATCACTTTCAATAATTATTTATTTCAATGCTGTAACCAGTGAACATAATGCAGCAATTTACCTTTCCAGCTTTTGTGATGTGTCACCACCTCATTATCTCTGAATGTTCTCGAATGAGGTAGAGGAAAGGTTAGGACAGGTTGCATCATAGGGATTTAAAAATGGCGGGTGAGTGTTGAACCAATGAGTGAGTGTTCAGTGGAGCCAACCAGCGCCGCGCATTCCACCCCACCAGTGTGTTGTGACTCCTGTGGACGCTGCATCCCGTACTCTCCGCTCCTCACCTATTTATACACCCTTTTAAATATACATCATGGCTGAACAGTAAGTTGTGTGGATCTTGTAGTGTGTGACAAGGGGCATGGGGAAATGTCAGTGAAGTCAGAACACTGGAATTAAGTGGTGTTTGCTGGAAGTGGTACCGGTGCTATGTGGCCTGTGCGTCACTCACCTCTATCACAGCATATCACATGTCTGTGAGCGATATATGTATCTGGGAAAGTATTAGTTATGGTAATTGAAGTAATGCAGAAGATTTTGACACCTGAAGGTTCGAAATTTGGACAGGAAATGGGCGAGATTAGTCACCCTCTCGAAGACAAGGAAGCTGCCGTCTATCTTCAATTTTGCCCAGTCACTTCTACGACCAGCCATACGTTTAAACATAAATTGTGTATTTTCTTACCTCGGTGACCCCCCACACCTAGCGTAGGGCTATAATCTCTAAAGTGACGTATATACCCCTACATGAAATGGTTTTTGGTTAAAAAAATAAGAGGTAAATAGATGTTTACAGCACAAAAAAGTATCATAGAAAATGGGTCCGTCGCAGCTGATTGTTACTTCCCTCTGTATCATGTATTCCTGTCATCCACGACGTTCTCCCCATCTCTATTGTCTGCTCATCATCCCCCATCCTATTGCCCTACCTGACCATTCCATCTTCTTTCTGCATCTTATCTGGTCCCCCTTCCCCCCACCTCCACCACTCATGACTGCCATGGCTTAGTAGTTCTAGACATGTTTAATTCGAGATTGTTAAGTTTGTAATTTCATACTATGACAAGCATGTGAGTTAATATTGTGATTGAAAGATTGTTCAGCAGCAGTATCATTATCATTACAGCCAGTATACTAGCTCATTGTACACTTAGGTTACTGAATTATTGTAAATATATACAGTACTGGCAAATTGCCTTAGTCTGTATTCTGCATTCCTTCCAGGGACAGCCAGGAGCATGACCAGCCCATCAAAAACTCAGTCATTGAAAATCACTCAAACCTAACCATAATTCATGTGGCATTTCTGCACCTTAGAAAAGAACAAAATGAATGAAAATGAGCTGTTTTGCATGTCCATCATAGTTGCAAGATAACAGTACTGGTATATACAATTACCATAATTATGTGACCCCTTGATGGTACAGTAGAATTACAGACCTTCCACCAACAGTTACACTTTAATACTGTCACCTGGAAGAGGATAATGGCACTAGTGTTGAATAAAACATACTGAAGGACTTGGCAGGAACTGGTTATTTGTGGTGTAGCCAAGCTATCTGCAGCATTTAATGAGAGTAAACATTGTTCAGCCCAGTTAAGCCCAACATTCTTTAATCGTTAATTCACTTAGCCTTTTATATACCATACTCGTCTTATGCCTTATCATGATTGAGGTTAATCTGTCTTTAGCAGGATAGGATCTCTCCTTTAAGGAAGTGTAAGTGATACACCACCACACAGACTAGATCTCAAAGGGGAACTCAAAGTCTCCAGTTTTAGGTCCCAGAGATACAAGTTAGGGTAAATGTTTTGCCAACTTTGACAATGACATTTCTGAGGTACTGCAGTTAGGGTCAGGGGTTCACTTAACCCCTAAAAGATGTGTGTCTGCATATGCTGTCCAAGGATACTAGGGCCAAAAAGACAGGTGTCCGCATGTGCGGTCACACCCCCTACCCCCCCAGACCCACACACCACCCACCCTCACCTCCCACCCCAACCC
>JAGKTI010026039.1:0-13742 GCA_018397915.1 Birgus latro | reverse complement strand
TTTTTTTTTTTAATCTTTACGCTATTTCGATTCAGGTTAAGATAGATTTGTCCAATGGGAGGGGTTAAACAGAGCCTTCATGATCCCCTTTACTGCGAGGCGTTTCTTCGAAGCTGAATACAATTTTTGATTGTTGGCAAGAATGATTAACAAATACTATGTACTCAGACTGAAGCGGTTGATAGAGATCGTTGTAACTTTCCTCTCGTGGGGGTGAGTTCTAACTTAGAAAAAAAATCGTCTTTAGCAAGGAGTGAATAAATTGTTGCCCGAAATAAGTTAACATAGTGTCTGTCCCTCACGTAACGAGGGGTCTTTCTTAACCAGATAAAATCGTATGGTGTTAGTAAGAATAAATTGTAATGTAGTGCGTCCTCGTGGTAAAGGGGCCAGAAGGTCTGTTTTACAATAAATGAAATCAAGTGACGGTAGCAAGAATAACCATTTTAGTGTCTTGGTATGTCCGGGTTTAATGGAGATTACATAACTTCACCAGAGGTCTCTTCCACACTGAATAAAATTCTGTCATCAGTCATAACAACTACAACAAAAAAGGAAAGAATAAAGTCACGTCATGGGGTAATAAGCGGGCGGGAGGGATAAAGGCCCTCACGTACTGCTATAATAAATGGCTTCCCAATGTCAAAAATAAAAGAGGTTGGCGTTCCTGTTTAATAAATGGCCCCGCGAGGACAAAAACGAAGTGGGTGTTGTAGCGTAGGAGACCAATTTGAGTTTTAATCAAAGGAGGATCACATAATGGTACAAAGTAACTGGTTTCAAAGGATAAAAAGTGCCATCGAATAATAAGGCTGCAAGATTGCATACAGACATAACAGTTGATTTAGAAGTATATGCTTGGGAAATTATTTTTTTTGCATATCAATTAATTTATTTCACTTGCCATCGCAAGATAATTACGGTAACTTCTGGCACTTTTATTTAATTAAGGAGAGGCCTAGGCTGAAATGGTTAACAACTTAAGAACAAAATGCTACTCGAAAGTTGAATCAAACTTTTCTTTAAACACCTGAGTGTCATAATATCTAAATGGGTTAATAACCAGCTCACAGAGGGTAATAAAGGGCATGGATCGACTCCTCAGTGATAAAACCCTAGCGAGGGTCATGTCCGAATGCCATAAAATTGCCTAGCCTAATGAGTTCTAAAATGCCCACAAAAACAAGGCGAGTCAGGAGACCATGTGCTGGTGTGTGTATGTGTGTGTGTGTGTGTGTGTCTGGGTGCTTGCGTGTGCGTGTATGTGTGTGTCTGGGAGCGCCTGTCTGAGCTGGCGTAAGTTGGCGAGCGAGTTAGGGAGCGTGTGGTGTGGCCTGGTGTTGGAGTGGCGGGAGTCAGTGTGCCGGCAGAGGTGAGGGGGTGTACACGCGTTGGGTTCACAGGGCCGACAACACACACGCACACTACCACAACACACACACACCACACTTACGCAATTGTGGGGGCAGTGAGGTGGAATGAGGATGTGGAGAGGTGTGTGGTGGTGAACTGAAGGATCATCAGTTCGATCACTTCCATCTCTCTGTCACATGTGGATAGCGTGGTGGATAGCAGAGAAACAGTCGGATGTGGAGATGCACTGATATACTACCGATACGACTGTACACCGCTTTTAGTCAGTCACATGTGGAACAGTGAATTGGAGTGGAGTGGATGTGGAGATGCATTGATAGACTACCAGTACGAATGCACACCGCTCTCATTCAGCCCCATGTGGAAGAGTGGAGGGCCATGTGGATGAGCAGATGCAGTGAAGAGGCCATTAGTTCGATCATAAACATCCTCAGTCAGCCACAGGTGGAGTGATGTGGATGATGTTGAGGTGTACTGAGGGGCCATCGAGTTCGAACACACACCACCGCTTTCAGTCAATCACGTGTGGAGGCGTGAAGTTGATAGTGGTGGAGAGGCACGTGGAGGTGTGGATAATATAAGGTCCTGCAGTGCTATCACATATTCTCATTTGCAACACGTGCACACCGATTTTATTCACCTGAATGTGCAATGTTGAGGTGGATAAGGATGTCGTGTCGATAAGTGTGATGTGTGGATAGATTGAGCGCTTACCTGTACTGTTAGTACTGTGACATTCCTATTTGCACCCCATACCACATCCACACCTCACACTCACCCGTATGTGGAGGATTGAGGTTTACAGTGGGGACAAACCTGAGGATTAAAAGCTCTGTAGTGCGACTACACCTTGACTGAAATACATAGTGGAAAAAAGTCATTTGGTTGTGGAGGCAGGGGATGTGGACAGTGATGAAACTAGTTAATAGTGATGGATGGATGTAAATATGTAAATATAAAAGAAAACGCGTGTCAGTAGTAAGTGAGACCTATGGATACTGAAGAAAAACATGTCAAGAGGCATGTTAGTTGCTGTGGTAGTACACCGAGGCGTCTTCTAAGCAACCCGCCCCAAGAACATGTGTGTTGGAGGGAGCTAATTTGTGGAGTAAAAGATAGCAAGTGGATAATGAAGGAAAGCATGTGAATAGTGAAGTGAGAGATGGATGTAGATGGATAGCAAAGGATGACAAGTGAATAATGAAGGAAAGCGGGTAAATAATGCAAAATGATATGGATAATGAAGTCAGGTGGGTAAGTGAAGGAAAACAAATGCATAGCAAAGTTGAGGCTTATAGTCGATGTGCAGGTTCATTATGAGGAAGCCTAACAGAACACCCCTATGGACTGAAATGAGAGGTGTTTATGGATGGCCGAGGTGGATAGATGTTACACATAAATAGCGGTTGAGACGTGTAGATAGAGAACACATTTAAGTCAAGAAAGAAATTTGGACGGAAAGTAAGGTGTGGACTTGTGGGTAGAGTATAATTTGTGTGAACGGTAAGTGGTAGGTATGAATAGAGCGTAGGGTTTGGATAGATAATACAATGTGTGTGTGTGTGTGTGTGTGTGTGTGTGTGTGTGTGTGTGTGTGTGTGTCCCATCTGCCCAGCGAAGAGGGTGACTTATACCAGATTTTAATGGGTACCCCTTGGCCTGTACCTCACAGCGGGTTAGTAACGCGTGGTGCTAATTCACAATGGTTACTCCTAGTTATGGCCGTTTGGGAGGCTAACGTATTCATGAAGTACAGTTTTACCAAGTTAGGTTCTTGCACACTGATGTTACCCCTAGTTACGTCATTATTATCAAATCTAAGGGTTAATTTTCACTTCAGTTACTCCTAGATACATCAGTTAAACCAGTGCGAGGGTCATTTCCTAATTACGTCCGTTTTTTCCTAGCTCGGGCGTCACTTCACACGTCAGTTACCCCCAGTTACCTCAGTTTTATGTACTGAGAGCGCAGTATTATTTTTTTTTTCCACACCTTCATTCACTATAAGTTACTGTTACACCCCCTTCCTCCTCCTCCACCACCACTAAATGCAGTAACTCCTACACTTGTCACTCGTAGTTACCACTGTTGCCATGACGGATGACTGGTTCACACTTTCATCACCCCTGATTTCGTACTTCTTCAGCCACCTCCAACACTTTCCACCTCCTGTCATCCCATGTTCGTAATCTCCTCTGCTTCCGTCCCAGTACTAGGGGTTAGCACACCTTAGTTACCCATCGCTACCTTAGTTGCGTACTTCGTGGTGGAATACGGAATCTGCTATGCCCCAGACTCATTTCTAGGGATATAAATACCTCAGTTACGTACCATGCGGTGGAATATTTTGCCTGATTTTGTAACGCTGGTGGCTGTATCAAGCACATTATTAATGTATTAGATGCCTGCTATCTTTTTCTTCTAATGAAAGTGGTGTTAGAGAAGTTTTGATGCTGTAATTTTTCTCCAGTGATGTTGTAGAAGGTAGGATGAAATCATATTCTCGTAGTGAAAGTGGTGTTAAGTTATGATGTATTCGATAACAGTTGGGTATTCTCTTGTAGGAGTTTGTTGAGAGAAGTTAGGATGAATTAGATGACTGCATTAAACTTTCACTTATGACAGTGGTGTTAAGAAAAGTAGCCTATGATAATTACTATTGGAGGTGTTAGTGTAAAGTTATGATGGATTAGTTATTCCTTAATGGTAAGAAAGGCATTCTGAAGGGAAATATTTAACTGGTGTCGTCAAGGCAGGAGGGTGAAGCAGTGAGGTGAGATTCTGGCGCGGCGCCCCCCTCGTGGCCATGTGCCAACCTGTTGGTATTGTGTAATTCTGCGGCCAAGTGAGAGTGCCACCCCTCCACAGCCACCAGGACTCGTGTTTTGTCCCCTGTTCTGCCGCCTGAGGCGTAATTTTCATTGTATAGTTGAGACAAAGAGTAGGTATGTCTTAAAAGAATGTGGAGACTGAAAATGTTGCGATAGAGAGAGGTATGTGGTCTAGCCAGCGTCAAACAACTCGAGCAGTGGTATTTTCAGAGTTGGCTTCAGAGTCGTGTTTTGTGGGCTAATTCTGCTCCCCGAGGCCTAGAGACTGGCTCATGGGTAGGGCGCAGGATAGAAACGTCTTACGGGTGTGTGGCGATTGCAGAGGTTGTGTTGGGGAGAAATACTGGTGACTATCAATTCTAGTAGTGATATTTTTAGAGTTGGCTTCAGAATCGTGTTTTGTGAGTTAATGCTGCCCGCCCAAGGCCTAATGACTGTCGCGTAAGGTTGTGAAACCGAATGAAAAGGTTGGAAATGTAGTGGTCAGAGCGAGATACCTGCTGTCACTTGCACTATATACAGTTGTTCTTAGTTCGTGTATTGTGGCTAATGTTGCCCTTTATGGTACAGTGACTGGTGTAAAGACCGAGCATAGAGTAGGAGTGTCTTAGCTGTGTGATTTGGAAATATCGTAAAAGATATGTACTTGTTCTAGCCAGCATCAGGCAACTCGTAAACCCGTGTTCATGTGTGACCAGTGTAAGACAAGTTTGATTCAGCAGTGGTTTGTGAAGGATGTTAGTGACTGGGAACGTGGAGAACTGTTGTAATGAGTAGAAACAGGATCATATATATGGAATTTATATGTGGTAATTGAAGACAGAAATTGTTTTGGATAAACAGGCAAATGCCGGTACCAATATTTGCTTCGGCTGACGACATGTTTAATTTAGTTTACCAGAGTTAGGTGACTGACTTTACGTGCCACTGGAAAATTTACCAAGGTCTCAGGGTTAAATGTGACATGTGAGCTTAACTGAGCTTAGCAGAAGTTTGGAAGCTCAGTGAAACAGGAAGTTATAATAAGTGATGTTTTTTTGTGAATTACAGAGAATGAATTTGAGTGGAAAGAAAACTGAGGAAGAAGACAACACTTTTTTCATAAGTCGTGAAGCAAAATTTATAAATGGATATACAATTAACTCAAGAGTAAAGGAAAACTGAGAAAGGAGCCAGGACCGATATCTTTGTTGTCACGTCCTAAATTCGCGTGTGAATACAAACTGAAACGGTATTAAAGACGAGTGAAAAGGGCAGTTCGGGAGGATGCAGGAGTGAATGAACGAGGAGCGAGAAAAAATAAAAAAAATAGAAATACGGTAAATTAAGTGTGTGAAAAACAAGGAAATTTGCAGTTAATTTAAGGTGTGTAAAGAAAAAAAAGTGGAAACAGTAAGGATTTTTGAAGTAAGATAAAGTAGTGTGAGTGAAAAGTTGAGACAAGTGCACTAGTTTGGTGGTTGTAGTGATTATGGAGGTGTCTGGTGGAGGTGCAGTGAGGGGTTGTGCGGGGTGGTGAGGGAGGCTGGGGACATGCCGGGGGTGGCGGAGGGGTGAAGGAGGAGGCATGAGAGCGGACCAGAGCAGCACCATCTTCCCCACCACCTCACATCTATCCGATCAAGGTGAGTTAGCTTTATTACCATTAATGCACACTTTATAGCTTTCAGAATAAAAGCGTAATCAATACTGAATTTTAAAAAATCGTCTCTTATTACCAGGAATTATGGACAATTCATTCTACCGGGGAATTCAGCCTTTTTAGTCAAATGGGTCTTCCCAGTAATCGAGAGAGAGAGACTCACATGACGGAATCCACAGTAATAAAAAAAAGAAAGAAAAATCGTAAGCTGAATAAAACTATCAGGAGGAAACCAAAAATTAACAAATAAAAATACATAATAAAAGCAAGAATAAAGTCAAGGCGTCATTGCACTGTGAAGTTGAGTTGGTGGGGTGAGGGAGGGGTAAGTAGGAGGGCGAGATGTGTGTGTGTGGGGAGGGGGGGAGAGGGGAAAGGAAGGGCAACATCCCAACCCCACCTGTCTTGGGGGAAGGTGAGTTAAGTGGTGGGGGAGGGGGAGGGGTGCAGAGGGGGAAGAAGTCTGATGGTGAAGGAGGGGGTAGGGAAGTGTGAAGTGCAAAGGGGGGAAGTGAGTTGTAGGTAAGGCAAGAAGGGGAAGGGGGAGGGGGAAATCCAGAGGTGCAGGGTTATTGAAGAAGGGGAGGGGGTAGTTCCGGGGATGAGGGGGATAAAGAAGGGGTAGGGGGACTGTGAGATGAGGCCATGACATCTCTCTCTTGAAGGTGAGTGGGGATTGGAGGGACTGAGGGTTATGGGGGAGAGAGGGAATAGTGGGAATCGAGGTGTGCGGGGATTATGAAAAATGTAAAGGGTAAAGTCATGGGGGGTTAAGAGGAGGGTAGGATACAGGGAACAGATGGTAAAAAAGAAAATAGTGACAACAAACACTGGTATGGTGAAGGTTTGGTTATTTGACCTGGTAAAGAAGATGGTGACAACAAACAGTGGTATGGTGAAGGTTTGGTTGTTTGACAAGGTAAAGAAGATAGTAGCAGTAAACAGTGATAATTATAGTGAAGGTTTGGTTATTTGACAAGGTAAAGAAAACAGTGGCATTAAACGGTGATATGGTGTTGGTTTGGTTATTTGACAGGGTAAAGAAGATTTTGGCAATAAACAGTGATATGGTGTTGGTTTGGTTGTTTGACACGGTAAAGAAGATAGCAACAAACAGTGGTATGGTGTAGGTTTGGTTATTTGACAGGGTAAAGAAGATAGTGGCAATAAACAGTGATACAGTGTTGGTTTGGTTGTTTGACAGGGTAGAGCAGCATCCGCCCCGCTGCGACATATTATCTCTCTCTTTAAGGTGACTGGGGAGGAGAGGGATAGGATGTGAGATGGGGTTGATAGGGGAGAGGGAGGAGGAGTGGAAGATGAGGGAGGGGAGGATGAGGAGGAGAGGTGTGACAGGGAGGGGAGGGCAGCATCTTCACATTCGCCCCCCCCCCTCTCCGCCTTCACGACTGTTATTATTATTATCATTATATTATTTTATCACCGGTGAATGTGAATTTGGGAAGGGGAAGCGAGCAAGTGTGAGGTGAGTGGGGGGAGGGGAAGGAGCGAATAAGGTGAAGGTGTGAGTGAAAGAAGAGGCAAAGGAGAACGGGAGAGGGAGAGGACGGAGTGAGTGATGGGAGGAGGCGAGGGAAGGGAGGGAGTGAGTGAGGGAAGAGGGTGAGGGGGAGAGGATCAGGGAGGGGAAGGAGTGAGTAATGGGAGGAGGTGAGGGAAGGGAGGGAGGGAGTGAGGGAAGAGGGTGAGGGGGAGAGGATCAGGGAGAGGAAGGAGTGAGTGATGGGAGGAGGTGAGGGAAGAGGGTGAGGGGGAGAGGATCAGGGAGGGGAAGGAGTGAGGGAGGGAAGAAGGGAAGGGGCGAGTGCGGGTAGGGGTTAAGGGAGGGGTAAATGTGAGATGTTGGGGGTGGGGGTGTCGGCCGGGACCAAGGTCGAGGTTAGGGATGAGGGAGAGGATGGGGGAGATAAGAGGGGAGGAAGAGGAAGAGAAAAGGGAGAAGGATATGAGAGAAAAAATGGAAGGGTGATGGAAAGAAGGAGTAAGAGAGAAGGCGTGAGGGAGAAAGAGCGAAAGGAATAAAGGAAGGCGGAGGAGAAAAGTTGAAATAAAAGAGAAGAGGGAAATGAGGGGGAGAAAGAGTAAGACAGAAGAGGATAAAGAGGGAGCTGGGGGAGCAAGGAAGAGATGAGGTGTAACCTGAACTGTTGGAAGAAGGAGAGAGAAAGGATGGGAGGAGGGGAAGAGGAAAGAACAGAGGATGGGGAATCTAAGGAAAAGGTGCAGGAGAGACGGGAAAGAGGAGAATGAGGAAGATGGATGGGGTTGGAGGTGAGAGAAAGGAGGGGAGGTGGGATAAACAGGTGTTAGTGATGAAATTGAGAAGGAATAGGATAGTAAAGGACGGAGGAAGAGGACGACAGGAAATGAAAGGGCAATAGGTGAAATAAAGATAAAAATAAATAGTGGGAAAGTGAAGTGTGGAGAGAAAGAAATGAAAGAAGAAACAAAAGAAGCAGTGAGGGAGAGAAAGGGGAGTTTGACCTTTAACTTTCCTCGCTGTAGACGTAGAAGAAAGGGGAGAAGAAGAAAGAGGCTGGGAGGATGTGGTAGACGGCGAGAAAAGAGTATGAAAAAGAATATATACTAGTTAAGGAGAGAGAGGAGGAAGTTGAGAAGAAAAAGTAGACAGCTAGAGAGAGAGAAGGTGAAAATAAAATCGCGTTCAGAAATAGTAAGGAGAGAAGGAAAAGAAGAGAAAGAAAGAGACCAGGAGGAAGAGGTAGACGGATGAAGATAGAAGAGATGAGGGATGAAAAAAATATTAGGAGTTTGAACTTTAATCTCCCCCACGTTTGAAATACATGAAGAAGAAAAAAGAGAAGAAGAACAAAAGTTTTGGGAGGAGGTTGGAGAAGAGGGAGGAGGAGGAGGAAGTAGACGTCTCGAAAAGAAAGGGAGAAAGGAAGGGAAATATCTGTTAGGAGGTGGGAAAGAGGAGAGAAGGGTAGAAACAGAAGAAAGAGAAGAAGAAAAAGAAGGGGAGGAAAAGGTAGATAAAGGGCGAGAGAAGAGAGAGAGAGAGAGGGAGGGTAGTGAAGAAAAAAAAATTAGGAGTTTGACCCTTAACCTTCGCGGCCCCCCACCCCACCTGAGCCCATTGCCAAGGGAGCGAGGCAGGTGAGGGGAGGGGGGGGGGACGAGTAGCCAGCCAACCACCCTCATCAACAACAAAAACAAGAAGCACTTTGTGAGCGTCATTGACCTTACTTGTTAGGGATGGGTGGAGGTGAGATGAGGGGGGACTGAGGTTTAGGGGATGAGGCTGAGAGAGAGGTTGGAGGAGTCTGGAGGAGAGGTTAGAGGTGAGGTGTGGTTTATAGTGTTAAGGTTGGGTGGAAGCAAGATAAGGGGTTGGGGGGGGGAGGTGAAGTTTGGGGAAATGTGGCTGAGAGGAGGTTGGAGGAAGGGTTAGAGGGGTTATGAAGTTTGGAGTGTAGAGGTTAGAGTGGACGGTGAGGAGGTAAGGATGAGAGAAGAGGTTGAAGGAGAGGTGAAAGGGGTGCAGTATGTGTAGCATTAGGTTTTAAAAGAAATTCAAGTGGTAAGGTGAAGTGTGTAGTTAGGGGGGGAGGGGATGGAGGTTTGGGGAGGTGAGGGTGAGAGGAGTAGTAGTGAGAGGAGAGCGTTACAAGTGGGGTAAGGTTACAAGTAATATAAGAAGAGGGAGAAGGAGGTTGGAATTACCGCTCAGACATGAGTTGTGTAACGTATGGTGAATAAAATGAGCTGACGGAAGAAAGAATAATAAGAAGGCGGTATCATCCTGAAGGGGTTAAGGGGACTGAAGTGAAAGATGGTGAGATGATTAAAATTTGAGATGAGGTGAGGGTTCGTAAGATGTTAAGAGGAGAGGGACGAGGCACTAAGATTTGAGGAGAAAAGAAGCTGGAACTGAAGGATGGCTGTAGGAAAGAGTATGGAGGTTATTTGAGGTTAACCGAGAGGTGAGCTGGAGGAGAAAGATGGTGATTCACAGTTGTGGACGTAACGATACACAGCATTGCGATAAGTAACGAGACATTGATCACTTACTTTTGAAAAACCACCGATGCAGTATTCAGAATCCCTCAAGCTTGTCAAAATATCATGTTCAAGTTTCATATATATTTGACAAAAAAAAAAAACGTCAACTGTCCATTGTACGATGTGTGGGGTGAACAGTCGTGGTAACTCTGCATTGTTATTATGTGCTTCCTTCCCGCCATGAAAGCGAAAGATCAAGCGTATTATAGGTTAGGGCCAAGAACTGGTACCCTGAGTTTGTGGTCACCACATTACAGTATTAGTCTCTGCCTTGAAATATTTTTTATATAATAAATACAGGAAATGTGTCATCCTTTTATCTTCTAGGATTTGTCTTGAGCAAACTAGCCTAGTGCTAGTGTGAATATCATGCTGAATTGCTGCTATACCTGCGAGTATCTGGTTGCAACAGCCATGACTTGGATATTTTCATTGACACTCACAGGGAAGTAGGTTGTATAAAAATGTTGCCATATGTTAATCCAGTTTTCACAGTTTATTAATATTTTTTCACCTCAGTACGTTTTGTTGCATTTTAAGAGATACACATTGATAGTGCCAGTTTGCTTTTTCAGCCCGAGGATCTTTTTATTCAGATTAACAACAGATAATTTTAATCGGTTTAGGAAGAATCTTCTGTAGTTACGGGGTTACAAAAAGCTGTATCTAACCCCTCCAATCCGAACTGCCTCCTCTTAAACCTTCCATCTAATTTAGTAGACTCTCTAGTAGTGTCGGGGTTTTTAAAGGCAGTATTTAACCTTTCAAGTCCTATCAGTTTCCCCTTAATAATTTTATACAACTGAGGAAGAGTAGTATTGACAGGGTTACAGAAGTGCGAGGTAACCCCTCCAGTTCGAGTGGTAGACCCTTTATATTTTTCATCAAATAAGGAAGAGTCTGTTAGTGACGGGGTTATTGAAAGCAGTATACGATCCCTCCATTTTGAACAGTTTTCCGGTAAACTGAACATCGTCATGGTAGTCAAGTGGTTAAGCCGTATAGTGATGTAATCAAGGAGTATTCTGCCTGTTTAATGGCCCATAAGTGTGAGGGTTTTTCTGCATGAGCAGTGAACTGGATTAACTGGTGTCAGAATCGCTAAATCATCCCTCTGGGAAACTTGTTGCTTTTCACTTGCACTGGGATGGTTGTTCTTATGCTGTATGTGTTGTTCCTGTTCTTGCATCCTGCGTGTTGTAGGTTTGGTGCCGGGAGTAGATTTGGTGAGTATGATGATGAGGAGGAGGATGGTGATGGTGGTATTGATGTTTCTTTGATGATGCTGACGATGACGACGATATGTGCTGAGATGTTGCAGAATTTTGTCGATGTTAAAGATACAGATCTTGGAGGTGATGATGCATAAGGAGATGATGGTAATGAAGTTAGTGTAGAATCGTAGTTTCTCTTGAGAATGAAGGTCATGTATATTGTCCTGAGAGCAGTCTGAGGCAAACCAAGGTCGACCACACCTGTGTCTGGGGGGCGAGGTGAGGTGGTGTGTGAGGGTCAAGTGTGTTCCTTTTACCTGTGTCTCAACAGCATCCCCCCCCCTCTCTCTTTCTAATATTTCCTCCCTGTTTTGATGAATGTTTGACGATAATGATGATGTGTAGTGATGATGGTGGTGGTGGTGAAGCTCGCCGATGATGATTATTATAATGTTTTCTTACACACGGAAGATGAATCAAGGTGTGTGAGAAGTTGGGTGAGGTTGCGAAGTGTGTGTGTGGGTCATTTTTGTTCCTGTAGGCTATACGTGTCTTATCGGTGGTTTCGCTCCCTCAGTCTCTCATTTGTCATGTGCTAGTGGAGTTATCAGAGGTTGGTGCTGGACTGTGGTGGTGGTGATGTATGCTGCTGCTGCCGCCGGTGAGGTAGTGGTGCTGGTGATGAGGATATCTTATCGGAATAGAGAAGACGTTGCTAATGATGATGATGATGATGCTTGGTGTCCTGAGGGTGGTATGCTGAGTGGTGGTAGGAGACAAGCAAGGACGACCGAATCTGTGCCTGGAGGGTCATATCTGGACCTGTTGCATGTGTCTCAACACCAACCAGCCCTTTCCAGCCTGACTCCCACACACTCACTTGCTTATTTCTCACACTGTTTATCACTCTTATAGTTTCGCAACCTTAGTGGTCTTTCTAGCATAATATTCTAGCACCTCTTCTCTCCTTTCTATCACATATTTTTTCCTTCTTTGTAGCACCTCTTCTCTCCCCTTTCTAGCACCTCTTCTTCTTTCTTTCTAGTTTTCTTCTATCGTTTCTAGCACCTCTTCTCCCTCCTTTGTAGCACCTCTTCTCCCTCCTTTCTAGCACCTCTTCTGTCTTCTTTCTAGCACCTCTTTATTTTGCACATTGCGCTATAATTTTCTGCTTACCACTTGATAGCTGGTTATTCTGTATATCTGTTTCTGGGCGAGTTCCATCCCACGTAATACTAGGAAATAGGACTAGGGGAATAATGATAAATTCGTAGCACTGTCACAGATTTCATAACAACATTTTCGTGCCTCTCTGTCTTCTGCCCTGTCACCTCTTCTTATACCTTTTCACAGTACGTTCCCTTGAAAAAAAAAGAATATAAATTTTTGTCACAATACTTTGGCCCTGCATCGCCTTTCCTCTCTGTTTTTGTGTCTCTCTCTGTGTGTGTGTGTGTGTGTGTGTGTGTGTGTGTGTGTGTGTGTAGTGAAGCACGAGTTTATATGCTACACACACACACACACACACACACACACACACATACACACACACACACACACACACACACAGAGAGCCAAAATAACGCGCACACAGCAGTAACGGTCATTTCTTTCCTTCTTGGTTTATGTGTCTTTGTTTTAGTGGGGTTATATATTGTGTGTGTGGGTGTGTGTGTGTGTGTGTGTGTGTGTGTGTGTGTGTGTTTAAGTTATCCATATACATGCTGCCTTCCTTTCTGTTAGTCAAAGGAAAAATTGGTACCGTATTTCTGATGAATGGAGCTTTTATTTGTCTTTTTATTGCATATTTTTTTTTTTTTTTAATGAAGTATCCGGAGTCAGAATTTAAAGTCAGACTGAGTGAAAAGTTAGGTATATAAGTAAGACTGGGAGGACGTGAACCAAGTATCAGTAAGTTAGAAATCAGAGCTGACCAGGAAATCACCAGGACACTTTTTCTCAAATATGCAGCTTAAAATCAGTGTATATGTAGGAAAACAGTGGAAGGAGCTTAGATACGGAAGTGAGGAGAGTAAGCTTAAGTAAAAATAAAACAGCGGGCATAAATGACAAGAATAGCACCCACATATTCTCCCAAATCAAGAGAGAGAGAGAGAGCGCTGAGATACAGAATTAAAGCTGGAGGAAGAAGACAGTAAAAATAATCGAGCAAGCACAACCGGCCAGGAAAGCATACAAACATTGCCCCAGAATACGACTGGCGAATGTCTGTTTACATCCGGGTCCCCATTTTATGCTTCTAGGGACGACGAGAAGGGTAGAGACTGGCCTAAAAGGAGTGGTTTGGCCATGATTTCAACTTGTATCTGTACTTGATGCCTACATGACTACTAATGCACCACAATCCCTGAGAGAGAGAGAATAGAATGGCTAGCAGTCAGGCTTCGGATTCTGAGCTGAACAAAATCGTCTTGTTAGCGGGAACAGAATATTGGCGTTGTCCAGAATGTGAGAGGATTAATGAAGGGTACTAGTATTGGCATTTCCTCTGATTGGCCGGTTCTCTTACCTGAGTAAAATAATCTGACAGTGGATGGCATGGAGGACAAGTTATCCCAGTACTTAGAGGCTTAAAGAAAAAAATATTTTAAATGTTCTGTCGAAGGTGAGTCA
>JAGKTI010026038.1:0-13743 GCA_018397915.1 Birgus latro | reverse complement strand
GTTTGTGTAGTGACTGGGGAGGTGTATATGATGAGGTGGGGGTGAGGGATGAGATGTATGTGGTGGGGGTGGTGAGAGATTGTGCGGGGGTGGGGAAGTATGAGAGATGGTGTGGGGGGGAGGGAGGAGGGAAGGTTCTGGAGGTGGAAAGGTGTGCGGTGTTGAGGCAGTCACATTCACAGGGTAACTATCAACTCCCAGCAATTATTTTCGACACCTGGCAAACTGAGGCTGGTGACCACATTAGCATTCCCACCGCAGCATTTACGGGCATTGCAAAATTTACCTTAAAAAAAATTATCGGTGACACTGTTGACTGTCTATTGGTATTTCCTGGAACCAAATAGCTGCTGCCATTTTCGCAAGTACCGCAGGGATATTACTTACATTTTCCAGTTCAGTGCAAAATATAACGGTTGGATACAAACATTGTAGCCAATAATAGCAAACATTTTTCCTCCCAACAACTCACTCGGAACGAATACCTGGCCACTGCCTGCGTAGTTAAATAAAGAAGGAACGTCCACATTGCCACACATGCAGTCGGATTTTAACGCGTCATTGTGAAAGTTAGTTCGTTCGTTCGTTTTAAGATTTCCTCCGCCTAAACGTGCAATTTCCTTTTTTGTTTCATTGTGAAAGGAAATTGCACGTTTATATTTGTTGGATTCATTCACTCTAATGGCTCGACAATAATTTCTGTACGACCTATACTAATTCATCTCCAAGTGAGATTAACACCCCGTGAGTAGTGACTGTCAACCACTCGATCTTTTTCTATATTTGTCTCACTTATTTAACCCCTCCAGTCTAATGACGTCTTTCTGTGACTTTTTATTACTATCTCAAGATACTGAAGATGTTAATGAAGACTACCTAACTTCTCCAGCTGAAGTCTCTCCTAGGCTGTATAAGATCATCGAAATATTGCAGGAATAAAATACGACACCATCGGACTGAAATCTGACTGAGCTGAGGGCAGACTTCATCACCCATTTCCATTATTCCACAAACCCAAAAGCAGTTACAGACTTCCCTCAGCTAAATCAAATCGTTAGGCATCAGTTTAACCCCTGTCATCGTCGGAACAACTCTAGCATTGTATTCCAGCTAATGTCTTATAATTTATTTATTTATTTATTTATTTATCTTGCTCAGTGAGTCCAAGGAGCCTGGGGGTGTTAATACTGTCACCATTAACCCTCTCATGGTCGGGATACCTCTAGTATTCTCGCTAGCGCCAGACGATTTTATTAAGCTGCAAGTGAGTCATGGGAGCCTGAATGTTAAATGTTTTGGCTATGTCCATGGAAGTGAAATGGCTAATCATTATAAATTAAAATTCTTTGGTTGCCAGGATTCGTTTTTCCCTTAGAAGAATGAAGGCTTCTCGCATTGTGGACTAGGAGTAAGTCACTTTAGTGCTTATATAGCCATGGAGGAGCTAAGAGCGAGAGAGAGAAAGACAGAGACAGAGTTATCATAGAAAAAGTGTCATAATTTCACACCAGCTTCCTCAGACAGCAAAGCCGCCATTTCACAGGGACCCGTTGACGCCCAAATTGGCCGTGGACGTCTAAAGCCGTTATCACACGGAGACCCACGAACATCCAAACTGGCCGTGGACTTCTAATTCTGCTGCCGCGCGAGGGTCATGGACAGTCAAGCACGGAAAGCCACCAGACCCATTCGTGGACGTCCGCGCTCACTGTGGCTATCCAAAACTCTGTAGTCTCCATCATCTCCATAGATCTTTTCCAGTAACGTCACAGAAATCACGTGCTTTTGTTTATACCCCTGTCACACCAGAGCTGCGGTGCCACAGCGAGCCCTCTGCGACAAAAAAAAAAAAAAAATGAAAAACTTGCCGTAAGGACGAACAGATCTACTTAGCCTCGTTCTGAACTCTACCTAGGTCTAGTTAGGGTCTCCATGATCGCCTCAGGTCGCCTAGGAGCAGTGATTGTTTTGGACAGGCTCAAAACCATCGCACTGAGGTAGCCGAGGTGTCAGCTCGCGGTAGGCCCTGACATCTCACTGCCATCCACCCGATCACAGTAACCTCTACTTGTACTCTACTTAGGGTCACACAGATCTATCTGGGCTTGCCATATCTCCCCTCTGCAACCCTAAGTACAGTTTAAGTAGAGCTTAAAATGTTCAGGTAGACCTTTCTGCATCCTCACTGCATCACTACTGCAAGTTATGGGCTTGTTCTCGAACACAGGATGACCCCAGGGCATTGCCACAGCGACCATTGCCTTCTTACTACTACCGTTGTGCGTCTGCAGTGCACCCCTAGTGCGACCCCACTCTGACAAAGGTGTACACACACATCTGGTATAAGTACAGCATCAGTATCCACACATGAACAGTTCTTTGTTGCAGAGGCATTCATTGTCTCTTACCCAGTCAGCCATCAGCTCCTCCTGTGCCTCAGTCAGATCCAAGGTCTTCTTGGGTCTTTTCTTTGAAGGCCCTTGGGTGACACCTGGGCTCCCATCCCTGGATGATGGCACAGCACTGTTGTCCTCTGCAGCATCAGCTTCCCTGACTTCTTGGGTGGGTTGGACTTCTTCACCACCTGATAGCTCTGAAGGAGAGGAACTGGGAGAGGGTTCCCTACCCCTGCCTGTGGGTGCTGGAGCGTTCCCCTGTGCCTTCTTTGTCTGGTTCCAAAACATGAAGTTGAAAACGTGCTCTGAAAAACAACTGAAATTGAAATGATGAGCTCTGCAAAACACCTCTATATTTACGCTCGCCACGCGGATGCTGACATCTCACTGCACACGCACTAACGATGCAGCGGGGATGCAGTGAGGTCGACTTGTTCGCCTGGAGCTCGCACTGATCTACTTGGGCTTGCACTGAACTCTACCTACAGGTTGAGACATGGATGCATGGGTCACCATAAGGACACCCAAGGATCGACTAGATCGCAGTAACCTCTTATTGAACTCTATCTATCTATTGCCAGACGCCACAATCCCATAAGGGGTGGCCATTTGACTCTGAGTTATTTGTTTTACACGGAGGGGCACTAACCCTCCACCAACCCACCTGCTGACACGCAGGGAGCACGTATGGTTTGGTTATATGGTTACCACCCAGCGTTGTAAATGGTTTCCTGGCTTACAGGAAACCATTTGGCTTGTCACTCATTGTAAAACCACTTGTAAAGGAAAGAAAAGCAATAAGAAGTGACAGGAAAGATGGGAGGAATAGGAAGAGAGGAGGGGAAAAGAATGATAAAGGCTAAGGAAGAAGTAGGCAGCACTACATCAAGTGAGTGGATGATGGTCGCCACCACCTACCACTTATTGAACTCTACTTGGGTTTAATATTTTCAGAAATATGGACTTTTTGGGGGGACCCCACTGCGATCTGACCTTTTTTTTTTTTTTTTTTTTTGCTTTTCAGGTCGCCGTGGCATCGCAGCTCTGGTGTGACAGAGGTGTTACGACTCCATATTGGACGGCAAACTCCTCACAGTAATGGCAGTCCGGACAGGGCTACCAGAGACGGAACTGTCAGATACCTTGTATATGCACAAATCTGGATCAGCACCACCAAGATCTGTACAGAAACAAGATAAAGTGTTTGGGACTGGATCCTTACACCATAATCTAGGGAGAAACTCACCAGTTTCAAGGATTGGGGACCGACATCAGGGGCTGCGATTCAACAGGCCTTTGCGCCACAGAGCGGCCCTGGGAAACCACCAAATACTTAGCGCACAAATTCGATTTTCCTTTAGACATCCTTCTTTTAGAACACAATAATTGGAATAATACCTTTGTAATTATATATATTTGAGCATTATTGACAACAATATTAACAAGTTACACGAATATCTGTCTGCAACATACTGTAGTAAATGTAAATTCCGAAATACTCTGGAAATATTTAACCACTATGTAAGCCGTATCGGAGAACCACAACAATTCCTGCCTTCATCACAGCTGATTTCTCCTGTGATTTCCCCCGCTTTGAAGATGAAATGGACCCTGTAGTGCAAAACTGCAGTGGAACAAGATAACTTTGGAAGATATGATTGTGCGGTGAGGAGGTACTTCACGGAAGTATGATTTTCACGGGAATGACTGAAAACAAACCCTGAATATGAACTCATTAGATCTGCATAGCCTTTACTTTCATTAAGCGAAAAATTATTACGTAACTGAAATGAAGAGGGTATTGTAACAAATCTTTTCATTTATGACGTGTTAGTATTCAAAATCCGTTCACTCTCCCAAATTACACAGAAAAATACCCTGGTATTTAGAGTTCTGTTATCCTTTACACAACTGTGACATTTACAGCTGTCAGATGTCGTCAGAGAGATCCACCTCTCCAAATAGTTCCAACCACGAGTCAGTGACGGAGGCCACGAAGACAACCCCCCCCCCCCCTTCACCTCCCACACTTTCGCTTTTGAAAGCGTCGTCACGTTCCGTGGCACTCCAGCTGTTGAAACCGCAGCCCAGATCTCAGACATGGTGATTTCTCTCACTATTTTGTGAACACCCCGTCAAAGTTCACCAGGGCATCCCTCAAATTAAATATGTCATACTGTATGTGTGTAATATAGCTAGCTGGAACTGACTTACTGTACATGTAAATTGTCTTAGTAACCACTAAATCACTGACGTGGGACCAAGGGGGAAGGGACTGTAGACTGACTGGGAATCGAGTCACCGACGAATGGAATAGGATACCCAGTGATGTAGTTACTGCCCCCTCTTTAGAAAGTTTCAAGCATAGGCTAAATAAGCATATGACAGGTATAGGTTTCATATAAAATTTGTCTTTCTTGTATTTACACTTCTGTGACAGCTGCCTAGCATGGGCTATTGTTGCCAGGGTAGAATAGCCACACTCTTGTGGGAGCTGCCTGGCACAGGCCTGCTTGGGCTATTGTAACCAGGGCAGAATAGGCACACTCTTGTGGAAGCTGCCTAGCATGGGCCTGCATGGGCTATTGTAGCCAGGGTAGAGATAGTCACACTCTTGTAGGAGCTGCCTAGCATGGGCCTGCATAAGCTATTGTAGGCAGGGTAGATTATGCCCATGGTCTTGAAAACTGAGGCCA
Source organism: Birgus latro (assembly GCA_018397915.1). Lineage (NCBI taxonomy): Eukaryota > Metazoa > Arthropoda > Malacostraca > Decapoda > Coenobitidae > Birgus > Birgus latro. The sequence goes on along the minus strand of JAGKTI010026038.1, from coordinate 8,651 downwards.
GGGATACCCTTCCCGCACCCCGCTCAAGGTGGAAGCTCACACCTTCAACGTAAGTGGTAATCTTGAAAGCATGAGAGCAAACCGCTTCGTGTGAACAGACGCAGAAAACGGTTGGTAATACTGATATAATATTTTAAAATTTAAAATCTTAAAATAAAAAAGTGTATGACTGCTTCTAGGACTGGCATACAATATAACCTCTTAATATTAACAGTTCTTACCTCTTTTATTATTAGACTGGCAGTTGTTCTTGAATACTCTGTATAAGAAAATGCATACGGGCCTCAGAGAACCTGTACCATAGGAAATTTCGATGTCAGACATAGCTGCAAAGGGGTTCATGCAGTCAGTAACAACCCTACAAATACGCCTTGGCTGGTCATACCGATCTGGAATATATTTCTGCCCAAAATGCATATTTCTGAACCCCGAAATCATGCCAGTCCCCCAACACTTGGGAGGGGGGGGGGGTTAATTTGAAAACCAATGATAAGCACCGAAAACAAAGGTCAAATTCGCCCAAATCACACCAAAATACACCAGAAAAATATATTGCCGAGCCAAAACAAACTAGTGCAGATTTGTAAAAGTTTACTGAACGCAAACATGTTACTTCGTAATTCAAACTAACTGGCTATACACGATTCACCTGTTTAGGTAGTACTCAGTCATTCTTTACTGTAGGAATCATTTCATGAACTAATCAAACTAATTACAAAAGTATCATGAACCATATCCGATACACAGCTTCGCAAAAATTGTGATAAATAAAATGGAAGTGGATACAGTATTTCATCTTTGTTATCGTCTTGTCCCAAATTAACCATCTCCGGAGGAGAAACAGTGAAGTCTTTTAAAACGATAATTAAATTAAAATGCTTATTTTTTTTCTTTAAACAATGTTTTCATCATTAAGTTAAAATTCCTACCACACATACCATACGGTCCTTCACATTCTACATAGTTTTCTTTGTACAAGGTTGCTATAATATGACAAAGAGGCATGCGAAGGGGTGCTATGAGACTCCCAGCAGATTTCTATACCACGCTACGGTAATCCTCTCTCGTTTGCAAGAGAATGCTCTCCCTTTCATGTGGTATAATTACCAAAAGATACAAAGAGGGTGAGGGCAAGGTGAACGCCTGCCCACAGTTTAAAACTACGGCCATTAGTCACCCTCTTGTGGGAGCTGTCTGGCATGGGCCTATTGGCCTACTGCAGTTATCTTCTCTTCTTAACCCCCACATGCCAGGGTTTTTTTCGATGTCGCCCACTCCTCCCTACAGGGAACTTCTGTGATTTTGGAAAAAATACCCTTACTTCAAACCCTAATATCTGCCAAACTTTAATAGCTAGAGAAAAAATTAAGATATATAAGACTCACCGACACTTCCTCTTTCAAATGAAAGTATCCCTAGGTCTCCAGGTGGTCCCATCAATAAGTAAGGATAAGTTGAAGATGGCTGGTTTTCCGTGTTTTGGCGGGCAGTTTCTGAGAGCACGCCACTTGCAGTGACCTTGGACTCGCTGGCTAGCATTGGCAGCACTAACTGGAGCAGTGATTGCAACATTGCCCGGGCTTCCTTCAAAGGAAATTGGAATTTTCCACTCAATCTTCGATTTTTCCTTACTCACCTTCGTAAAGATGAGTCATCACCCTGTTCATGTGGCTCCCCATGGGGTTTTCCACCCGACAGTGTCATTATGCCCCATAGGTGTGTGAAAAAAGTATAGTTCTTTGATCTTGTGTACTCACTTCTTGCATCAAATATAACAATTTCCCTCTACTACAACACTTATACTTGCACTTGACATCATAATTACGGGTAATTGCACTTTGAGAAGTAAATGCTGTGGCTGTTTCATGCAGCATGGTTGATTCTGGGGCAATTACTTGAAATAAAATTGTGACTAATTTGTACTAATCAGGGGCATTGTGAAACTATGACTAATGTTATGCACAACTTACATTACTTGTACTTCACATCACAAATACGCTTATGCTCACATGTTCAGCATTATTTTCAGCGTAACGACGGGAAAAATTTAGTTACAGCCAGCAAGGTCATTCTTTCTCGCCCGTTCATCCATGGTTTTCTTTCATGTAGCAGGTAGGGTTACTCAAGGTATTTCCAATCATTGTTTCACCAATAACAATAAACAGTAACACTTACTAAATTGCACTTGTAAAACTTATTATAAAACACTTTTATCATAACACTTACTAGTATTTTACATTTCACTTACGAATAAAAAATAACACTTGTGCATACCTGTTTACTATTTTCAATTTCCCACACACTTGCTCAGTACTCACGCTCGGAGTGGTACTCACTAAAACATTTAGGGCATGGGGAACCTTGCACTCCGCACATTGATGGGCTGTCTCTTTTCATGTTGGGGGACGGCATTTGGTGGTGTTGCAGATGTGGCACCGCCTGTACACCTGACGACCTGCAGTGGTACGGCCAATCTCTATATACCACCGGATATACTCGGCACAGCGGCGCTGTCTGCATTCGCCACCTCACACCTGGCACCCGTGCAGTTGAATACTCTTCGATGAGTTTGTGTTCAAGCTCTCCCTCAAATTCTCACAGAGAGAGAGGTTTCTTGACGACCTCCTTGAACAGTATGAAACTGTTCAGGACAGTGATATCAAGAAGGTGTAAAAACACCTTCTTGTACCACTGGTAGGACTTATGAAGGCGAGAGAGAGAGGTTTCTTGACGACCTCCTAGAACAGTATGACACTGATCAGGACAGCGATATCAAGAAGGTGTAAAAACACCTTTTTGTACCACCGGCAGGACTTATGAAGGCAATCAACCTCACCAATCTGCATGTCCAACTTATCAATAAGCAGCATGTTGATATTATAATTGTTGACAGCATCGGGCTTCAGCACGGGTTCCAGGTCCTGTAGTCAGTTTTTCTCATTTCCTCAAACACACCCTTGCGTACTGTTGACAACATGTTAACGTATCTTTTGTCATGCCAGAGAAGGGCTAACATGTTGTCATACTTCTTCGTAAGATGGGCACCTTTCTCAGTATTTGCTGGGAATTCAGGAAAATTTTTTCTGTTTGACCCACATAGTTCCACAGGTCTCAGTACCGTGTTCAAGCAAATACTTGGTCAACACCACGGCTGTGTAATAAAATATCTGTGTACAGAATGTGGTGCTTGTTGAAATACCTTTCCATCAGCACTTTCACAAATGATGCCGAGAAACTGCGAGGATCGTCACTAGGTATATCAATGTCCATAACCGAATAAACTATCACATCAAGCACATACACAGTTTTGCAGTCGCAATGGACAAAGAATTTTAGTCTAAAGCAGTGATGCTCGGATGGCACATACTGAATAAATGCCAACCTGCCCTGGAACAACACCAACGACTCGTCAATAACTACATTCTGAAACAGACGGAAAACCCTGGAAAATAACTTCTTGGGCATGGTCAGAAGGGATCTAAGGGTCTAATTTTTCATAACCTGACATTTGGTGCAGGCCTATAATTTCTGCTGAAATGCAGGAACTTTAGAATTGCCAGGTACCTGTCCAGGGCCATATACTTACCGAAGACAGGTGTGTCCACGAGTTCATCAACCGACCAATAGTCATGAAGCACATGTTTACTTACATGCGCCATCAACATGATAAGGGCTAGCCACACAAACAACTCCCCCACCTCCACAGGAATCCAGTCCCTCATGTGCTTGCTTTCGCTGGCAGACACGTCCAGCCACTGCACACTCATAGCCTGGTGGAAATTACTGTAATTTCATCCACCAGGTATTGCATAAGTGCAGTGGTAAATATCACTCTGAAAATATTGCTGAAGGTCCAGGGCCTGGGGGAAAGCCGATCCTCCTGAACACTTACCCTTTCTTCATCGAATGAAGGAACAGAGGGCTCAAATCCAGCTCCTTCCTACCGCACAAAGGTGTCAACTCTGCCGACACCTGGTAAAATAGGCCGTTTTCCATGGACAGCGTGTCTTTTTTGAGTGCGTGCACACCCACGTGCACGTCCAAGAGCAGGGGGGGTTAGGGGGAAGGAGAGGGGGAGGTGGGGGAGTATGAGGGTGATGACTCACCCGACACGAAGCTTTCCTGGGGAGACACTGCCTGTTGAGTCACACCACGTGGGGCCTGTGTGGAAAATTCCACTCCTGAAGGGCCCAGTTGTGGTGATTTGACCCTTGAAGTATTAGACTGAGGTGACGCTGGACGTTCGAGGGCAAGACGGCTGTCAGCAGGCTGCGAGAGTGGCAGTGAGACAGCACGTCGGAGTTTATTTCCCAGATGACCGCCAACTCCACGCTCACCTGCCCGGTATGCTGGGTCATCAACCACCTCTCCTTCAGTGAACTCATCACTGTCGAATGCCCTGCCCTCCTCCTACAGCAGTTTGAGGGCCTTTTCAGGCATCTGAGAGCAGGAAGGGGTCAAAGGGCAAGAGAGTTCACACTCCACATTATAACTTCTCTCTTCAGAAGAAGTACTCTCACTCAGAGTACATGAGGACACTGTATCGTCCAAGGCATGACCGATGGCAGTCACTGAGCCCTTTCCCCAGCGGTAAGGGCAGAACTTTCGCAGGGGTCGATGATGCAATCGGCCCAGCATGTGGGGGGATGGAATCGGATGAGGTGGATGAGGAAGACATCACTCAACACTCTACCAGTGCTGTGTACAGACTCAGCCATGCCTCAGTGGGGTACAAAGGGGTCCTACCTACCCTATGGTTGTCACAGAAAATGGTCGCGGGCTCAAAGGGTGGTGGGAATATGCTTGCGGCTATACACGTCATCCAGCAATGCTACATGCCCCAAATCGTGACAGCTATATGCGTCAACCGGCGTGTAGGGTAATCTTCAAGTTACGTCCTAGGTTAGGTTAGGTTGGGTTGGGTTAGGTTAGGTTAGGTTAGGTTAGGTTAGGTTAGGTTAGGTTAGGTTAGGTTAGGTTAGGTTAGGTTAGGTTAGGTTAGGTTAGGTTAGGTTAGGTTAGGTTTGGTTGGTTGGGTTAGGTTTGGTATTAAAAAAAAAAAAAGTAATTTCCCACAGAAATGAATATTGGATGCATATTACTCACACTATAAAACATTGAAAAATAAAAATTTTAAACTTCAGTGTAAGTTGGATGTAATTCTGGAAATTTACAAAAAAAATTACGTTTTGGAAATTTCAGTAATTATAAGCCTAGATACATACACACAGCCAATTTAATTATGTTTAAAATAGTTTTACATAAAATGCATAATTGACAGCATATGTCAAAACTGTCAATATTACTGTTGAAATTAACTTTTACAACTGAATCATAACACTGGCACAAATTTAAGGTCATTTATTTCATGCTCATCTATCTATCTATCTATTGCCAGACGCCATAATCCCGCAAGGGGTGGCCAGTTGACTCTGAGTTATTTGTTTTACGGGGAGGGGCACTAACCCTCCACCAACCCACTTGTTGACACGTAGGGAGCATGTATGGTTTGGTTATATGGTTACCACCCAGAGTTGTAAATGGTTTCTTGGTTTACAGGAAACCATTTGGCTTGTCACTCGATGTAAAGCCACCTGTAAAGGAAAGAAAAGCAATAAGAAGTGACAGGAAAGATGGGAGAAATAGGAAGAGAGGAGGGCAGGCTCAGAAAGAGAATGATAAAGGCTAAGGAAGAAGTAGGCAGCACTACATCAAGTAAGTAGTACTGCCTACTTCGTTTGTGGCCATACCTTACGCCCTGTGGTATAGACTTTAAGTAGCAGTTCCCCCCCTCCTTCCTAGAACAGGGCTAGAGTCAACCTTGGTCGTCCTCATTTGTGGAGACCTGGCCACGCCGCTGTCACATACTGTACACTACATACACTCTCCTACTTAATCTCTCATTGTAGCATAGTTCCTGGTGTTTCCCTGAGAACATTACCGCTGTCGTTTCTACGACCATCAGCATCCCAAGCTTTCCAAACAGCTTGCAGCACAACTTCATCTTTTCCTGATAACATAATATTCCCAGTATTCCCAACTCTCAAAAGTCACTGTAAAGCTATCAGCATACAAAATCACCCAAGGAATTTCGCTCTCGCTTGAGTTTGTATATTTGAAATGTGGAAGTTCTAGCCATGTTAGAGCCTTAGGATGCTGCCTTGTCTTAAATTTAACAAGCTCGGTACTTAAAGACAAAAAGAACTGCCCCATCCATATGTTCCCCCTTTACCACCGCTACCTACAGCTTCAGTGGATGCTGGATACAGAATTAGTTACAGTGCGTGGCTACATTCATCATCCGATTCCATTCCTACAAGTCCTTTCAAGTAAGTCAGTGAAGCGGGAGAGGGGGTGGAGAGGTATATGACAATGGGTGGTGTTAGTTGCAGGGAGGACAGCTTGATGGCAGGGGACAGGGCAATATGGAGACGATATAACCATATCCACTCCTTCCGATATTAAAGGCGACTGGCTTTTGGTACAGACAGACACCTTTTCTCTTCCAAACAATCTAAGTTTTCCAGGTACTCCTATGATCTACACTTCACTTATAAATACCGCCGTGGGATTGGCGAAATATGTTCTTACAGAGCTGTGGTTGGTACTCATGGCTTAACCGTGCAATGATTTTCACAGCATCAGCTATAAACAGCATCCAGTCAAAGTCCGTGCGTCGATATCCCATGACTGCTATCACAGCCGTTACTAGCGTACTATATCATCATATCTAGTGAAAGGCGAATATGCTGCACAGAAAACCGTGAAGAAATGGCATACTGGGGTGACACGTACTGAAATGACCGAGATAATCCAAGTATTCTATCACCGTCGTCAGAGTATATAAGTTTCAGTTAAAACTGATATAGAGCAGTAATCCTTCTGAATGCTCACTCAGTTCAGGGAGTTCATTCTGAGGAAACGCCTGATAATTCTGTTTAACTGAGAGAAACCCCCAGCACTTTAAAGGGCTATTGCATAAAAGCTTGAAGACTATGTGTAAGAATTAGGATGAATTATCCTACTTTTAGAATCAATCCCACTGTAGTTGGTAAGAATAAACATGGTAAATAAATAAATAAATAATAAACTGTTTCCATGTAAATGGAGGTCCGTACCCCAAAACAGAGCACAATCAATGACAGAGGTGGTTCTGAGTGGGAGGAAGACAGAGGTGAGGGACAAATGAAAGAGAGAAGGAGGGAGGTGAGAAAAGAGACTAGGTGGATTAAGGAGTGAGAAGAAAAGGATAATGGACTGGCAGTTTGTGGAGGAGAAAGGGAAGGAAGGTAGGTGTTGCAACTGGTTGTCCGATGAGGGGCGTATTCTAGGTGGCATAAGAGATATCGTAGCGTCAGTTCCTGAGCTATTTATTTACACATCGAATCCTCTTGTACGTTACTGAGGCAAACTAGGTAGGTACTATTATTATTTTCTTTTAAGCTATTTATCTCTCCTTTTCTATCGACAGTCGAAAGCTTGGGACGTGTTCAAGCGATCAATCATTCTACGAGTAATGGTGTACCATTCCACTTGCCTGATATTAATGTACGCTTTGATACTTTAAGAGAAGCCATATAACACATATACCTATACCTTATTCCACAGCTTTCCATCTATGTACAGTATGTAGGTCTGCTGTATCTTTCATAATTTCCGAGACAGCCCAGTTTGGGTGCTAAATTTGACTATTTTTTGCTTTTTTCAGCATTATGGTACTTTTACATGAGCTTTCCAAAGATGCTCGTAGATCTGCTGTAGCTTTAATAGCTTCCGAGATACCACAGTTTTGAATCTCTTTTTTGGGTGGGTGGGTGGGGGGGATAGTTCTTCAGCAGTGTGTTGGCGACTTTTGAGAAAAGTCCCTTAAGTAATTCTTTTACACAAGCTTTCCAGCTACATACGCAGATCCGCTGTGGCTGAATAGTTTCCGAAATTCGTTCTGCTGCTGCTCTAGCACCCCACTAAATGTAGAAGTGTTCTTGCTCGTTCGAACAATAGCACGGAAGAAAATATCCAGATGTAAAAAGCAAACTTATTCGCTGGGGGGGGGGGACTATGAAGCCTACAAGGCCACTTATGATATAACCCTGAGAGGAACACAGAAGATATATTAAGAGAAGGAGTGACGGATATATTTTACTGTGCATAGAATTTACTAATGCTGAAGTACATACAGTTACTGATACAGGTTGGATATCTGTCCAACTGTGAGAAGAACTGGGATAAAATGAACGGAGAAAGGAAAACGAAAATTAGATGGAATATGTGAGTAAAAATAAAGTTTATCTTTAAAGTCCGTATTCTTGCCTGCTAACTAACCTCTCTTGCCCCTCGTCCATACTTATTTTGGTTATTACAACCAACAATTTTCTTCTAAGCAATTTATATCTCTTCTGTATCGAGTTGTAAAATAGCAGAGAAGAATATAAAGTGCCGGATCCATTAATAAACAGGCAAAGAAGAGGTGCTACTGTTCCATCTTAACCAAAGATCATACGTGAGGGTGGAAAGAGTGGAAAATAATCTTAGTTACGAGAGAGGAAAAAATACTGTAATAATTACACCCGCGTTCGCGAGGAAGAGCGGGTATTACGTTTTGTTCGACGCGTGTGTGTGTGTGTGTGTGTGTGTGTGTGTGTGTGTGTGTG